>OZJO01003339.1:0-16782 GCA_900406225.1 Acrobeloides nanus | reverse complement strand
CGCCAATCGATTTCTCGTGCCCGAAAACCCCCATGTACCAAAAATCAGCCAATTTGGAGAAAAAATTTTTTTTCGAGAAGCGTACTGGGCGTGCACCCCCATTAAATGCATGAATTTACGTATTTTTGAATCAACTTTTTTTTGTACAGACGAAAATTAAAAAGTCTTAATAAATGTTAACTAACACACTTGTACAAACATTTTACAGCAATCGGATTTTTGATTTCAAGGAAAAAATTTTTTTCCTTTATTTGGGGTTGATATGCCCCGGTTCTTTGCTTTTATTGAACATTCAAAATTGTTTTTTTTTAATTTAGAAAGAAGCTTGGGAAGCTATTTTTGAAAGGATTCGCTACTTTTTATTGTTCCTATTCCAATTGTTCAATATCATCAATTTGTTGGTCTATTCTCGATATTATTGGCTTCCTCCACAACCAATGCCTGCAACTCTTTGACTCATGACAAATTTAATATAACTAATATATCCTCCTACTATAAACGTGTAATGGATTTTTTAAAATTTTCTAGAATTTTATAAGATTTTCTAGGATTTAGAAATTTTCAGGATTTTCTGGACTTTTGGACCTTCGATTTTTTCGAGATCGCTCTAGGATTTGCACTCCCCCTTTAAATAAAGGTCAAATCTCGACTATAAAATCCGAGTGTGGGAGCAGAAAAATAATATTTTCGTATATCGATTTTTTTATTTAAATACCTGTCATGTTCAAAATTTTTCTTGATCAAGTACATTTAAAAATTCAATAAATTCAAATCGAGCAACAACCAAACTTGGTGGTCTTTAAATTTATCTAAACTCAAAAACATAGCATATTACAATCTAGCTTTGTCTCAAAAACCGAATAACGGTCTAATTAGCGTATTCCAGCCACCAGCTAGTAATACACAAGGTTATCTCATGGACAACTGTGAAAATTATCGAGGATTACGTGATTTTGCTCAAACTTTAAGATTTTATAATAATCCAGATGCTGATTATTATGATTTGGTGGCTGCCGGCGTTTCGAATGGCATTTCGCGACTATTTAATTCCATCGGATTCGTGATTAGCGATGCTTGGCAAAACTCGATCCGACTACATTCTATCCTGGCATCACATGCCAAGTTTTCCCTCAAGCATATGGCGTTTCTGAAGTCAATCAAGATTTCGACGTTGCTTGGGCTTTTTTGAACAATTATGCACCAAAATGGCCTAACTGCTCGATTGATTCATATCCTTGGGCGATATTAGGGTTTGTTGCTGCCCTACGTGGACAGACTTCACAAGCTCTTTCTCAGATTGTTGCGATCGAGAACATGTTCCATAATGCTTCAACGAATAGCTATGTCACAATAAATGAGTTGGGATTTTATTTACGAACGAAAAATTTGATTTCTGGGTCGCCCATTTCTGGATATGGAATTCAAGAAATGTTAAATGTTTATGATTTTTTTAAATTTTAATTAAGAATAATATTTTTTGTATTTCTCACATAAAAATATCTCTAGACAACAATTTTCATGATTTTTGGTGAATGCAAAAAGAAACCTCCCCAAGCGGGAATCGAACCCGCCTTAGCGAACTGAAAGACTATGTCGCTAGCCACGAAGGCGCGAAGCAATTCCATAACTGGTAACTTTTGTGGCATTTTGGACTGCCGTGGAAGCATAAAAAATTTATCTTGACATGTTTTCGTGAAAATGGTTATATGGAGTAATATGTATTACTTCTTAGTAGTCATGAAGACGTAATACGTATTACTTCATATAAACGTTTGTCATAAAAACATGTCAAGATAAATTTTTTATGCTTCGAGAGTGTGCGCAATCGTTTTTCGCATCATGTTAACCCCAATCGGGCAATTTTGGCGAAAAAAATTTTTTCGAGATCCTGCTACAAAGTGTACCCTTTAACATTATAAAAAATCTATTTTCTTTTCTAACAACCAGCACCTCATCCGCCATCATCGCATCCACCACCTTCTCCGCCATTATCACATCCTCCACTGCTACTATCGCATCCTCAATCCCAGCTTCCTCCACCGCCACCATCGCATCCACCATCTCCTCCGCCATTATCACATCCTCCAATGCCATTATCGCATCCACCACCCCAGCTTCCTCCACCACCGCAGTCCCAGTTTCCATATCCTCCCATATCATAGCCACCACTTGCACTATTATCATTCCAACTGCATCTTGGGTCATTATCATCAGTTCCTCTGCCATACAAATCCACATTGCTGCTCCAAATACCACTCGAGAGATCTATTTTCTTTTTATAATGAACACCACTAAAAGTAACTCACTTTATAAATGAATGCAAAAGCTTTTACTTTGTCACCCAAGGGGTATTTCCGGAAGATATATTATTATTAGTCCGAATACAAGATCTATGCATTGTATGTCTCTGTATTGTGTTATTAGAATTAACACTCGAGCACAACATACAAATAAAAATAATTATAACAATAAGCCCAATTAATGGATAACTCATATAAATAGAAATTCCACCAAAATCATTGGCAAAAACATTAGAGAATGTTTCGAAAAAGCATAATAAGAATAGAATAAAATTAACCATATTTTACAAAGTAAGATGAAAATGAAATCTTACTTATAAGATTCCTAGAATTCTACGCCTTTTTTGAGACACTATCTAATCAGTATGCAAACAACCTACGAATAGGATGTAATTTAAAATTATGCTATTGTTGACATTGCTTTTGTAATTCGAAATTACGCATCTTAACCATTACAACGTATCATCCCAATAGACACACCCCCATGCGACAAAAACGCGATTCCGCAAAAGAAAAGCTTTGACCAACAGCTTTATTTACTTATTGGTAGAACTGACGTTGGTTTTACTGAAAGAAGGTGTAATTTAAAATTATTCCTATAATAATTTCGGATGACATATCTTTAGAATTTAATCAGCTGTTTGTGTATTTATTTATATCAGTAATCCGTTCAACCGTAAGTCCGATCCCATAACGGACTATGCCAATCAATAAAGAACCATAAAAAATGGGGTCGCGAAAGAAAATTTTTGATTTTAACCCCGGGAAAAAATTTGAGGAGAGTCAATTTTTCAGCTAAAATGGTAAATGAGGCAAAAAGTTAAGTGAGGAGCTGGGGATCGAACCATCGACTGTTTGATTGATTTGTGAGGCAATGCCGAACGCACTCACAACTGCGCCATGGGGACAATTAAGACGCATTTTCTGAGAGAATTTCCATGGTTGTAGAGAGGGTGGAGCCAAGGGAAAAAATGATTTTTTTTAAACTATGCTAAAAGTTAGTATATAACAGTGAATATAAAGAAACTTGTGGACTTTTGGTCCAAAAAATTTTCCTCGCTGAGATACGGCATTCACAAGTTGGCATAACTAGCATTTCGAGAATTTCGTGTACTTGAGGGCAAAATTGGCCTATCTCTGTGGAAATAAAAGATTTGCGGTATTTAATTGTGCTTTTTTAGTACTAAGTGCGCGATAAATTATATGACCAACCCTCCCCTTCGCGTTCTGCATGTTTCCGGATGTTTGGCTGATCTAAACTTGTGCTAAAAAATTCTTTTCGCCTAAAAACTATCTTTCCCAAAAGAATTTCGAGTGGGGCAAAAAATTTAAATCTGTTCCCTGACGCCTCAGTGTTCCGATGAAAAATATATTATCTTGTAGAGCATACCCGAGTTTATTTTTAAACTGATCATTTAGCTGCGGAAGGCGTTTGAAAGCTTTGGCCATTCACAAGATAGCTTGTAGTTTTTTTGTAGAGGTTTTTTGGACGGATGCTCTTTTGGATATAAATCCTTCGAAATGTTCCAAGTTTTTATTACTAGAGCTTTGAAATTTACATTGAAATAACAATCTTTTTTATATATATTGAATTAAAAAAACAAAATGCCAAAAAGAATCTGGTATTGGGTTGTTCAATAAAAAAAGGTGCTTTTGAGAGTTGCATCGAATCTTTACAAAAACGACTCTTCCGGGGGGTTTTTCTAGGCGAAGAATTGATTGTGCGAATTGCCGAGCTCGAAAAAATTCTATTTTTTCCCTTGGAGGACCAAGGAGTAAAAAAAATCAAATTTATAAAAAATTTTCCAGATCGTCTGAATTTTTGTACTCGGGGATTTTTCGACATGGGGAAGTCGAAAGAATTGTTTGATTTTGACTACTGGAAGTTACACCTACTCGGGGCATACTCCCTAAAAAGGTTTCATAATGAAAATCGTTTACAAATTGCTTAAATCAACGTCAGTGAAATTTTTTCAATCCTCAAAATGCGCGCGATTCCCCGCTTAGAAAAACCTTCTGAGGAGTCATTTTCTTAAAGATTCGATGCAACTCTCAATAGCACCTTATTTATTGAACAACCCAATATTTAGGAAACGTTTGCCAGGCTAAAAACAGAATTAATACGAGTTTATTTATTTCATACGTACTCTTTTAGCCGTTAAAATTACACAGCATCAATTATTGTTGATTACACCCCCTTCAAAATTGTTGCTAATTTAATCAACTCCAACTTTTTTAGAAGTAAGAATTGGCATTTAACATGACTACTACGCCTGAAATCATCTGCGACTTATTTTCTTTCTTGGACAAAGATCAAATTGAAAGAATTCAACTTGTGAACCAATTTTGGAACAACGCCATCATTCGTCACAAAAATATTTTGCCTCTTCGAAAACTTCTCAAATTATATTTCTCTCATAATGAAATTTATCTTTATATGACAAAGAAAGATAATATATATCTCTGTAACTATATAATTAATTTTGATGGGACAAACTTATCGAAGGGAATCAGTGACATTGTGCAACCTCAGTATTCGCAATTGACCGTTGATGAAGTATTGACAAATCTGAATGATGTTGTTTTTGATACTATTGATTGTAATTCAGATGATAATTTATTGAATATGATGAAACTTGTTATAACGAAAACTGGAAGTAGATTTCGCGGAAAATTTGGACATTGCTATTTTAACACTGTGGATTTGGACACTGTGGTAGGATTTGAGTCAAGACTGAATGAAATTTTTGGTAAGGAATTTTTAAATACTGCAAGATATAAGATCCACCCGAACTAAATATTTTAGCACCCAGGGCCGAGCACCCGATCTCGAATCGAGCACTCGAGCCTGAGCCGTGAAAAAATTTGCCTGATTTCAGGAAGACCCCTGATCGGGGAATGGGTCTTTATATTGAAGCGAAAATCGATAGTTATTTGTTTTTATGCTAAAATCATCATCTCTGGGGTTTTCTATCTGGGAATCGGACTCGGCGTTGGGGTAGGAGATTTCCCGGAGATCGAGATTGGCTTTGGGGTTCGGGATTGACCCGGGGAGGGGTGAGATCGTTCTGGCTATGGGTCGGCATCGGGTTAGTGGAAAGAGTAGGATCGGCTTTTAGTGGCTTTGTCCATATTTTTTTAATAAAAAAACATATTATTTTAATTATTTTAGATAATTATATCATAGTCGATGTATTGACTCTCAATTATCCGAACTGGGGTATTACTAATTCATACATAAGAGAAGTCTGTGCGAATCCCGAAATTGTACAATTGCCGTCGACATCGAAAGAAATTAGATTTTCATGTTTGGAATTTAAAGAAAATGAAGAAGTATTGCATTTCATTTGTAATGGCAAATTAAATGGAGCTAACCGATTGGCTATCGAATTAAAGACTGCAGATACAAATTATGGAAATTTTATTCGGCAATGGTTTGAGGTATGCAAATAATTTACTATTTATAAACATTTTTAGCTATATCGTACGCATGAAAACCCCATTTCTTTAGTTGGAAAGTTCGAACTTATAATCTATGACTACTTGTCCGATAATGTAAAAATGCTTGATGTTGTAAAAACATTTTTAAACAACAATCAACTTCGTGTAAAATATAGCCTCGAAACAAAAGAATTTCATAGACCTACTCGTTTCAGAGCTCATTCTCGTCAACGCTCTTTCGTTGGCGTTATTAATCAGTATGTTAAACGTAGTTGTGTGCTATATGAAACAGATTCTTATGCTTTGGTGATTGAAATGGAATATGATGTGGAAACCGATATGAGCAGTATAGATGCATCAGATTTGGATCAACCACCATGTGATCAAATGTTCAGGATTTCATTCTGTGTCAAATTATTGTGATTGTAATATATTCTTTGAGTTAAAAGAAATTTTATTCAATAATTAAAGTTACAAAAATAATATCATTGGCGTAGACGAATATCAAACATGAGGGATCGAAGAGTCTTATTAAATATTAGGTTGTTTACTAAGTATTACATTTTTTGTTTTTGTCACTCAGAAGGGTCCAGAAATCCGTTTTCGACAAATTTTTTCAGCATTAGACAAGACCGTATGCTGAATATGATCCAATTCGTCTTGTTAGAATAAGTCATGTTTTCGTGTCACTATACAGACTTTTTCAAAATATAAGAGTTTTTCAATGTGCAAATTAATTTTAAAATGTTGATATTTGGCTATGGAAGTCGATTTTTGACGAAACTTTCGACCGTTTTTCTGATCGAGGAATCGATTGCGCACATTGCCGAGGCATGAAAAAGCTTGCCTAACCCTGATTCAGAGAATATACAGGGTGGCGCATAAAAAACCACACTTTCGAGATTTTTACCTCTTCCTTATTTTGAGTATAACTTTTGATTCCGACCNTCATCCGAATTATAACTCAACAAAAGATGAAAAAAATACAGGGTGACGCATAAAAAACCGCACTTTCGAGATTTTTACCTCTTCCTTATTTTGAGTATAACTTTTGATTCCGATCATCGTTTTCCATGATCTTGGTATCATTGGATAGCTCTAATTATGAACTATCCAACGACACCAAGATCATAAAAAACGATGGTCGGAATCAAAAGTTATACTCAAAATAAGGAAGAGGTAAAAATCTCGAAAGTGCGGTTTTTATGAACCACCCTGTAAAGTTTATGAGACATTTTCAGAGTATGCTCCTCGTAGGGTACCTTCCCGTGGTAAAAAATAAAAAATTCCTTCAGATTCGTGTTTCCCATGTTGAAAAACCCCTTGACACCAAATTTCAGCCAATTTGGAAAACTTTTGAAAATTCGAGTTGGGGGACCAAGAGGGCCAAAAACTCGGATATTCAAAAAGTTTTCTAAATTGGCTGAAATTTGGTGTTATGGGATTTTTCGACATAGAAAACACGAATCTGAAGGAATTTTTTGATTTTTAACACGGAAAGGTACCCTACGAGGGGTATACCCCGAAAATGCCTTAAAAACTTTGTACTCTCTGAATCAGGGTCAGGCAAGCATTTTAATTCCTCGGCAATGCGCGCAATAGATTTCCCGACAAGAAAAACCCTGGTACAGTCGAAAATTTCGCCAAAAATCGATCTCTATATCTATAACCAAATATCGACATTTTAAAATTAATTTTCACCATTGAAAAACCCCCATTTTTTGAAAAAGTCTGTATATTGACACAAAAACATGAGTTGCGCTAAAAAGACTTATTCAGCATGCATTTTTGCATAATAATGAAAAATTGATTCTGTAAATGACTTTTGCTCCCAAAAACGAAAGAGTTGCCTATTTATTAATTTGCTTCAGTAAATGACATTTGCCCTAAAAACAAAAGAGTAAATATCTTTTTATGACAGTTTAACTGAAAAAAGTTATAAAGGAAAAACGTTTTTTAGGTTATCCTAGCGTATGAAACAAGCACAAAGGTGCGCAGCCCGGGATCTGCGCGAAATTTATACTTTTTCAAGAAAATATAATATAATTATACTATTTTTATACTTATACTTATAAAAAAAAGTATAATTATACTTATACAAAAAACACTGATCCCGTGTATGCCCCACCCCTCCCCAAACATTGTGGATAAACAACGATGAGAATAGAAGGATCTGTAAATAACCCGCTCCAGTTTCGGATTGACCTTTGATTGTTGAGACAAAAAAATAAAAAATCCTTTATTCATGACATAAATTTAAAAAAATCATAAACATTTAACCTTTCTTAAATTCCATTTCCAGAAATGGGCGACCCAGAAATCAAATTTTTCGTTCGTAAATAAAATCCCAACTCATTTATTGTGACATAGCTATTCGTTGAAGCATTATGGAACATGTTCTCGATCGCAACAATCTGAGAAAGAGCTTGTGAAGTCTGTCCACGTAGGGCAGCAACAAATCCTAATATTGCCCAAGGATATGAATCAATCGAGCAGTTAGGCCATTTTGGTGCATAATTGTTCAAAAAAGCCCAAGCAACGTTGAAATCTTGATTGAATTCAGAAACGCCATATGTTTGAGAGAAAACTTGGCATGTGATGCCAGGATAGAATGTAGTCGGATCGGGGTTTTGCCAAGCATCGCTAATCACGAATCCGGTGGAATTAAATAGTCGCGAAATGCCATTCGAAACGCCGGTAACCACCAAATCATAATAATCAGCATCAGGATCATTATAAAATCTTAAAAATTTTTTTAATCTTAAACTTTATATTACAATCACAATAATTCTACACAGAATATAATCGAATACATTCGATTACATGGTGGTTGATCGAAATCTGATGCATTTATACTGCTGGTATCGGTTTGCACGTCATATACCATTTCAATCATCAAAGCATAAGTATCCGTTTCATGTAGCACACAACGACGAATAAGAAACTGTTTAGTAAAGGGATAGACAGAGTTACTAAATTCTTTTGCTTCGAGGCTATATTTTACACGAAGTTGAGGGTTGTTTAAAAATGTTTTTGCAGCATCCAAAACGCTATCACTATCGACTGAGTCTTCATGGGTTAGAAGTTCGAACTTTCCAACTAAAGAAATGGGGTTTTGATGCGTACGATATAGCTAAAAACTTTTTATGAATAATAAATTATTTGCTACATACCTCAAACCATTCTCGGATAAAATTTCCACAATTTGCATAAAAAATATCGATTGTGATAGTCACTCTGTTAGCTCCATTTAATTTGCCATTACAAGTGAAATTCAATACTTCATCATTTTCTTTAAATTGCAAATACCCAAGCTTAATTGATTTCAGTGTCGACGGCAATTGTACAATTTCGGGATTTTCACAGACTTCTCTTATGTATGAATCATCCAAAAAATGGAGAAAAAAACCATTGACTATGATGCAATTATCTAAGATAATTAAAATCATACTGTTATATCATAGTTGATTTTATACAAAATATGGGCAAAACCGAGAACCGCTCAGGTACAATTGATTCGAGAAGAGTCGACCCTGCGCCCCAGAACAAATTTTCGAGTCCTAGTCCCATCCCAGAGGCCGATTTCCTCCTCATCAGAGCTCGAGCTCCAAGGCCAATCTCCTATCCTCAGATCCGATCCTGAACCAACTATGGTCGATTACTCCATCATCAAAAGCCGACCCCCTTCCCAGAGCCGATCATTTTCAAATATATTGAAGCTTTTTTAAGCTTCAATACACAGACCCATTCCCCGATCAAGAGTTTCCCCGAAATCAGGCAAATTTTTTCACGTCTCAGGCTCGGTTTGAGATCGGGTTCTCGTTCCTGGGTGCTAAAATATTTAGTACGGGTGGATCTTATATCTTGAAGTATTTAAAAATCCCTTACCAATAATTTCAGCCAGTTTTGAGTCAAATATTTTTATCCAATAGAGATGACCTCTTCTTCCGCGAAATCTAACTCCAGTCTTTGTTGTAACAAAATTCACCAAATTCAATATATTACCCAGATGATCCTCTGAACCACAATTGTTAATTTGAATAGAATGAAACAAGACATTATTCAAATTGTTCAATACTTCATCGGCAGTCAGTTGCGAATACCGAGATGGCACACCTTCCTCGATTTTGCTTAAGTTTGTCCCATCAAAATTAATTTTATAGCTAACGAGACCTTTGAAAAAATCGTTGTTTGTAGCATAAAGATCAATTTCATGTGGATAGAATATTAAGTAATAAAATTGTCGAAGAGGCAAAATATTTTTGCGACGAATGATGATGTTGTTCCAAAATCGGTTCACGAGTTGAATTCTTTCAATTTGGTCTTTGTTCAAGAAAGAAAATAAGTCGCAGATGATTTCAGGCGTGGTAATTTTGAATGCCAATTTCTTTTGAAAGCCAATTTTCATGTTGAATGCCGATTTATACTTCTAAAAAATTTAGAATTTATTAACTTAACAAAAATTTGACAGGTTCGTAATAAAAAATAATGGATGCTGTGTAAATTGAACAGCTAAAGGAAATAAATAAACTCGTATCAATGCTGTTTTGGCCTGACGAACTTTTACTAAATATTGCTTTGTTCAATAAATAAGGTGCTTTTGAGCGAATCTTTACGAAACTGACTCTTCAGGAGGTTTTCAATGCGGAGAATCGATTGCGCGAATTGCGCAAAAACGCCGTGTCGTGTTAATCTATCGTGGCATGCCTTTATTGCCTTTTTTTGGTCATAACTTTTACCAGATAATGGACAATTTAATTTTTGCACGAGAATTTCATCAGAGCCAATCTTGGCCCCTCCCCTCATCACCATAAGCCGATCCTCTTATCAGGATCAATCGTCAGCTCCAGGGGACCAACAGTCATAAAAAAATCGCTATTTTCGCTCAAAAATGCGATTTTTTAGCTAAAAATGGAAATTTTTTGGCCAAAAATTGACATTTTTGAGTCATTTTTCGCCAAAAATCCTCTTTTTTACAAAAACAAACTACAGTAGCGCCTCCGTATTTAAAAAATTTTTCCAAAAAATATCCATTTTTCAACAAAATTGAACATTTTTGAAGACTCAACTACATTACCCCCTCCCTCTGTACTCGGTAGTCTGGCTACGCCACTGGCACACATAGGCAAAAGAGTGGAATCCCCATTCCCCCACGCTCCCATTTTTCACTTTTGAGGACCACTTCACAGTTTTACAAATTTTTCCAACCCCATCTGTCGATATAATCCTGGGACAAGTTTTGTCCCTCAGGCGGGAACAACTTTTGCCCCTTGTCCTTCAAATGCACAACCTTTTTACCAGCGCCGAAATTTTGGCTCAGATTTGAGTGATATTTTGCTATGCGAGAAATCGATTGCGGGTATTTCCGGACCGTGGAAACGCTTCTCTGATTCAGAGAAGATGAGTGTAAATTGTAGCGAAAATAGGCTAATCAGGGTCAGAGAAGCGTTTTCAAGGATCGATAATCAAAAAAAGTTTTGAAAAAATCGTCATTTTAAAATCATAAAAGGTGTTTTCTCATTAACAAATAATTGCCAATAATCAATTGATTTCGATTTCGTTAACTCTATTCGACAATCATTAATGACTTCTCTTCGGCGAACAACATGACATATTCGTATATTCTCGAAAACCAGTCTACTGTTTAACAATTATAAGTATGAGCCTAGGAATGAAAACAAGTATGACTCACTATAGGGCCCGGTGAGAGACATCAGGTGATCAAAATTCGCCATCGTCAACTTTAAAATCACGTCATTAATATGTCGAAATCCTATGAATCATCAAATATTACCCCATAAAATGATGAAATAGGGGTGGAGTCGTACTTGTCTTATCTGTTGGGGATTAAGGGTATAAAAAGGGGAGCCCAAACCCATCAGTCCTGGCCAGGATAAAACTCAAATACAACTCTAATAAACACTACTAAATCACGGAATTGAAAGTCAGCTCCTAAGGTTGGTTTTAGTTATAAAGTGTTCTTAAACTAAAGTTTCGACCAAACAAAAAAACCATAATTCACGCTTCCACACAAAATAAGCAGAGCTGCAGAAGCTTCTAAAACATACATAAAGCACCCATACACACACCACACATACAGAAATTGGTATAAATTATATAGGGCCCGGTGAGAGATAATTATTTAGGGTACTAACATACCATCAATTCAATTCAATTCAATGCAATAAAATTGATTCGAAACATAGCATTCAAAACATATTATTAAGAGCAAAAAAGGTTTTAGAAATCGAGTTGGCTCGAATCATGTTAGCGAAAATTTAAAAAAAAGAATTATGTAATTTCGATGAGGAAAACTTATTTTTCCGAAACAATCTAAAATTTGTGTTATTGAAACGAAAACTATCATAACGTTCTTTCGCATATTTAGAGGCTAGAAAAACAATAAAAAGATTGAAAATTTTGTCAAAAATAGACTTCTATCGTTAAATATCAACATTTTAAAATAAGGTTTCACATTGAAAAACTCGACTTTTGGAACAATTTGGATATTAACACGAAAACATGAGTTACGTTCAAAATGACTTCTTGGATCTTATTCATATGCATTTTTGCATAATACTGAAAAAATTTGTTGAAGACGGATTTATGGAACCCTTCAGGTGACAAAATGTAGAATGCAAGACTTATTGAATATATAGGTTGTTTTTGTGAAAGATACCGAATTCGCGTTTTCCAAAAAATTGTTTAAAAAAAATTTTCGTGTCAATACTCAGACTTTATTGCAAATCAGGCAATGCTTCGTTTATTTGTATAGTTTTCTTCAAAAATGAGTGGTTGATTTCAAAACGTATAGGCTCCGCAGCCCGCTGTCAAATTTGGTGATTTCGGTGTCAAGCTATTCCTTATGCATCAAATTTTAATGAAGTAGAACGTTTTTTCGAGAAACTCCAAAATACTTGCTAAAAACATCTTTAAGCATGACTAATTTCCGTTTTTAGCGAGTATTTTGAAGTGTCTCGAAAAAAACGTTCTATTTCATTAAAATTTGATGCATAAGGAATAGATTAACATTACAAAATTTAAAAATTTTGAATGATTTTCTTCTCTTGTGCTATAAATTGAGTGTATTCGGTGTTTTTGACCATTTTCCATAGTTTTTCTATTTTTATTTACAAGGAGAGGCAAAAGTCCTGGCCTAGGCGGACAAAAGTCCTGACACACACTATATCTGAATTAAGGCGAGTGGATAAGAAATAAGTATTTCACTCGTCTTAATTCAAACATAGTGTGTGTCAGGACTTTTGTCCGCCTAGATCAGGACTTTTGTCTCCCCTTGTTAAGTATGATTTCGGTTAATAATGGGCATAGACTAAAAATTTGCAATAGGTAACTTTTTCCCGCGAAGCAATCCTGTTGTAACATGTCTGGAGGTTCCTTGTAAGTTGGGCTAGCAAGAGGTTACACAAAATTTAAAAAAAAAAGCTTGTAAAAATTTGGAACAACATACTACATAATATATACATATGAATATTAGATTTTGCACAATTTTTCATCAAACATCTTGTTCATAGTCCTAAAACGTCGACTTTTTAAAAAGTATTACATAAGTTAAAGTTTACTTGAGGCATAATATTTGCAAAAGGATCTTGCAAAATTTCTTTTGCAGTAGGACGTTGCAAAGGGTCGATAGTAAAACAGTTGTTCAAAAACGTGTGTGTAAGTTCACATTGTTGAATTTCTGGAGTCAGACGAGGTGGCACACCGGAACCTTGATGGTAGATTATTTGAAGTTCATGGTTGAGATAATGATAAGGCTTTTTACCAGTTAACATTTCAAGTACAACCTGAAACGCGATCGTAGATTTTTGAAACGAAAAATTAATGCTTACACATCCAGTAGACCAAATATCAACAGCACGTCCATAACCAACATACTCAAAGTAGCCATTTAAGTCTCCTGTAACTTCGCTCAAGGATCCACCGTTAGTTTGAATTTCTGGTGCCATATATTCTGTAGTACCAGCATAGTTGACAAGTCGAGTGTCCGTGTCATGAAGGCGGAAAGAGCAGCCAAAACCACCAAGTTTTAGGACATCTTTTTGAGTTAAGAAGATATTTTTGGCTAAAAAAGATATTGACCATTACATATATATCCTCTGTTCTAGAGTCTAAGTTCTATATGTAATGATTAAGTTTGATGGATTCGGTTATAGAACTCAGATTAATGTGTACAGATCCTAGACTTAGACCTTAGAAAAACTGTGCAACGAGTTATCACATGACTGTGATAATCCGTGCATGTTCATTTAATAGTCCATGTATATGTCTGCGCCTGGCGGCGCAGTATCTCTGTTCTTGTTCTCATACCCTCATTTCCTTTTTCTACCCCATTCCCATATCCTTCTGCAATCTTTTCAAGTTTAATGTTGGCTCGATCCTCAAAACGTTCTCTCGTTTCAGCGGATTTCTTGTTTTTGATTCCTTAACGATTGTACGACGCCAGCCACAACGAGAATTGGCAGCAGAACATATGTTAACCAAATTGTTTCAACCGATTTGTTTCAACGGACTTGTTTCAACCGATTTATTTCAATGGACATATGTTAACCGATTTATTTATATGGACATTTGTCAACCATGTAACATGTGAAAAATCGCATAACTTTAAAAATGTAAATTTTCAGGTCCCCAAATTTGCGCCATTCCTCCCCTAGACCCCTTTATACCCTAACTTTCACAAGAAATATTTTTCGCGTTGGCGAGAAATTTTGAAAAAATTCTGATTTTTCAGTATTCTCTGGTTTCCAGTGTTACTCGAAAAATCGCCATAACTTTAACAGATTAACGTTTCAGGCCTCCAAATTTTCATTATTCCTCCCCTAGAACCACCTATACCCCATGAGGAACATTTTTCGCGTTAACGAGAAATTTTGAAAAAATTCTGGTTTTTCGTTATTCTCACTTTCCGAAAAACCAGGATTTTTCAAAATTTCTCGTCAAAGCGAAAAATGTTCCTCATGAAAAGTTAGGGTATAGGTGGTTCTAGGGGAGGAAAGGCAAAAATTTGGAGGCCTGAAACGTTAATCTGTTATAGTTATAGCGATTTTTCAAGTAACATTGAAAAACCAGAGAATACTGATAAATCAGAATTTTTTCAGAATTTCTCGTCAACGCAAAAAATGCTCCTCGTGAAAAATTAGGGTATATGGGGTCTAGGGGGAGGAATGGCGCAAATTTGAAGACCTGAAACCTTACCCTTTTAAAGCTATGCAATTTTTCACATGTCACATGGTTGACAAATGTCCATATAAACAAATCGGTTAACATATGTCCATTGAAACAAATCGGTTGAAACAATTTGGTTAACATATGTCCTGTTGTTATATTATATAAGAAACCATCTCGTCTTATTTTTTGAAGTCCGATCTTATTTTTGAGATGGTTCAGATTTCTCAAAATATCGACTACGTCTATACATCCCCAGAGAGTAAGTTTAACACTTACGTTTGATATCTCTATGTACAATACGTTGATCATGTATATAATCAACTGCTTTCAACAAATAATGCGTATATCTTCTAACACATGCAAATTCCAATCCCTCCCTGCACGCTTTATCCAACGTTCCTTCGCTATAATATTCCATGAAAATTAAAATCTCGTCCTTATGCTCTTCAATTCCATAATATTTGACAAGATTAGGATGGTCCAGATTTCTCAAAATATCGACTACGTCTATTAGTTCTTTTAGATTACTGTTGTTCTCTCGGAGAATCTGTTTCATCGCCATAAGACAGCTGTCTCTTAGGTTCATGACTAGGTAGACATCGCCAAAACTTCGGGTACCTAAAAATAGGATTAACCAAGGGAATAAGACACGAGGATTACCTAGATGTTTGTTTTCCAATTTTTGCCATTCAAATGAAGCTCTTTTTGAAGACATGAAGTACGAGTAAAAGTTTACAGGATCTTTGGTGTCAAAATTTACAGGACTTTAGAATACAAAAAACAAAGTAAACTTGATTGCGAGATTGATTGGATATGAGTAAGTGCGGCCCGGACGCAGTTCACAAAATCCTAAAAATGGGGTATACAAGGAAATGCAAAAGTTCTGGCACAAGGTGACATAAGTCGTGGCATAGGGTGCAAAAGTTCTGGCATGATGCAACAAAAAAATCCGATTTTTTTTCATTACATATATATCCTCTCTCCCTCTAGAACAGAGGATATATATGTAATGGTCAATATCTTTTTTAGCCGAAAATATCTTCTTAACTCAAAAAGATGTCCTAAAACTTGGTGGTTTTGGCTGCTCTTTCCGCCTTCATGACACGGACACTCGACTTGTCAACTATGCTGGTACTACAGAATATATGGCACCAGAAATTCAAACTAACGGTGGATCCTTGAGCGAAGTTACAGGAGACTTAAATGGCTACTTTGAGTATGTTGGTTATGGACGTGCTGTTGATATTTGGTCTACTGGATGTGTAAGCATTAATTTTTCGTTTCAAAAATCTACGATCGCGTTTCAGGTTGTACTTGAAATGTTAACTGGTAAAAAGCCTTATCATTATCTCAACCATGAACAGCATCAAGAACACTATATCGTATTTTATAAGTTCTAAGTTCGAACTTTCCAATTAAAAAAATGGGGTTTTCATGCGTACGATATAACTAAAAAATTGTTACAAATCGTAAATTATTTGCATACCTCAAACCATTGCTGGATAAAATTTCCATAATCTGAAGTATCAAAATGGATAGTCAGTCGATTAGCTCCATTTAATTTGCCATTACATGTGAAGTTCAATACTTCTTTATTTTCGTCAAATGCCAAATATGAAAGGCTAATTTCTTTCGGTGTCGGAGGCAATTGTATAATTTCGGGATCCGCATAGATTTGTTTTATGTAGGAACCACGGTCGTAATAGCGACTGAAAGTCAATTCATCGACTATGATATAATTATCTAAAATAATGTTTTATATTGAAGCGAAAATATGAAAATTTGAGATTTTTCTTCTAAAATCATCGTTCTATGGGTTATTTTATGCGAGAAATCGATTCAGCGCATCTCC
>OZJO01003338.1:0-28544 GCA_900406225.1 Acrobeloides nanus | reverse complement strand
CCGCAAATGTCCGTCCGCAAGTATCCGTCCGCAAATGTCCCGTCCGCAAATGTCCGTCCGCAAATGTCCGTCCGCAAATGTCCGTCCGCAAATGTCCGTCCGCAAGTATTCGTCCGCAAATGTCTCGTCCGCAAGTCTCCGTCAGCAAGTATCACACCGCCATTTTTTTCTGGTCATTTTGGTACAATTTTGAAAGACTCTATTTTTGACTCCAGATTCGTGGTCCACGTTCAGAGCAAAATTTCTAGTTTTTTCATCTTTTCAGATTCGCTCAAAAACATCCAAGTGCTCGGATGGTGCAGGTGGTAGCATGACAGAGTCTCAGTTTTGGGTTCCGGGTTCGATACCCTTCGGTGACAATTTCTTTTTTCATTCAGCAATTCAGCTCAAAATTTTTGCCTAGGGGTATTTTTATGCGAAAAATACGAATCTGCTATTTTATTAAAAAGTACATATAATTAAAAAAGCGGACTTGGTTTTTTGTATTTTTGTTGGAAATACCCTTAGGCAAAAAATTTGTGCCTTTTTGCTGAATGCAAAAAGAAATTGTCATCGACGGGGATCGAACCCGGGACTCAAAATTGAGAGTCTGCCATGCTACCACCTGCACCATCCGAGCACTTGATGTTAAGCAACATTTTAACTCATATAGTAACAAGAAAACTTTGTTGGACCTTTTGATTCATGTAAAAAAAATTGTTTAAAAACAATAAAACCACCTTCATAATATTGATAATAGCTCTTGTTCTCTATAGCTTCCCGAAAAGATTCCACTAGCGCAATACTAGATAAAGAAGTTGGAGGCATAAAAGGAGGCCCAGAAGACATTTTTCTCAAATATTAGCAACACTGTCACACGCAAACACACGTCAACTAAACCTTCATCAAATCCGTTTTCCCAGTTTATTGGGCCCAAAAAAGCGACGCCAGGTTAAAGACTGGACTCATGAATTCCAAATCAAGATTAAGCCAATCTAGTCGTAGTAGTATTTTTCGCCAATGGAAATGGGGGTGGATTGTTTCTGTCATTTTGCACAATCTATCTATCCCTTCCGCTTATGGTTTATGGAGTGTAACAAGGAGCTAAATTTTCATCTCGGCCTCTAGTCCAAACGACACCACCACCATAGCAATCGAAAAAATTGCTGCTCGATAAAATTCTTTTAGTGTCAGGACACAACAAGGAGCCGAGGGAAATATGACATGAGATTTTATGGGTATTAATATTAAACAGATTGAGAGAATGCAGAAAAAGTGTGTGTACAGGGTGTCTCTAAAGTTCGTGTTTCACCCTAATTAATGAGAATTTTCTTCATGATAGAAAACTTTCCACAAAAAGTGATCTTCTACAAAGTTGTTCGTGAGATCACAACAAACAACTTTGTAGAAGATCATTTTTTGTGGAAAGTTTTCTATCATGAAGAAAATTCTCATTAATTAGGGTGTACACGAACTTTAGGGACACTCTGTATAAGAAAAACAATAAAAAAATAGAGAGTGAGTGATTGCTATGCGTACGAGTGAGCGAAAATTATGGAAAGTTCTACAAACGTGCTGCCGCAATAGTTGAATGGATACCTAGTTATGGTCAAAGTTTCAAAAAGTGACAATTTTGTCACCTTTTTTTCTTAGCTCGACGAGACGAACAAAACAACACCAAAATTATCCAATTTGAGAATTGTTTTGGGTTATTGAAACGAAAACTCTGATTCAGGGTTTTCGTTTCAATAACCCAAAACAATTATCAAATTGGATAAATTTGGTGTCGTTTTGTTCGTCTCGTCGAGCTATAAAAAATGACGTTTTTCTTTTTTAAATAATTAAGTATATTTAAAAAAATGTAAAAGTCAGGGTTTTCGTGTCAATATTCAGGCAAATTTAAACTCATCTCTGGACGGCTAACGTCCGAAAAACGTTGTGAAATGCGTTTCACGACTGCTAGCGCGTACCCCAACTTTGAGCATCACTAGCGAATTGGTCTTTTCCACGGATCAGGAACGTGGAAGCTACTACACAATAGGGGGTCGCAAAAATGCGATTTTTGCGACTTTTCGCTTCAATACACAGGCCTTCCCTGAATCAGGGAAGCGTATTTTCGCTTCGAAAATGTTAAATTCGGATTCCTTGCATGTTTTTATCCCCAGAGGGATCATTTCCAAAAAAAGTTTGGAGCTCTTCCCCCTGGGGAGACGCAATCAACAGAATTCTCAAAACTGATCATTTTTTGAAGTAATTTTATGGAAAAATATCCTCTAAAGGTCTAGGCTTAAGCCTAGGCTTAAGTTTAGGCTTAATCTTAGGCCTAAGCTTAGACGTAACCTTAGGTTTAGGCCTAGGCTTAAGCCTAAGCTTAAGCCTAAGCTTAGGCTTAAACCTTTAGAGGATATTTTTCCATAAAATTACTTCAAAAAAGTATCAGTTTTTGGGATCTTGCTGATTACATCTCACCAGGAGGAAGAGCTCCAAAATTTTTGAAAATTTTTTTACGTGGGTGGCCCCCTCCATCCCCTATTGTATAGTAGCTCCGGAACGTGTAAGTTAAAAAAAATTTTTAATTTTTATAAAAAATATTTTTTTATCACAAAAAACTTACAAACTCGATGCGTCACCCCAAGCCGAGAAAGCCTCCGAAACGTCGCAATATCACTCTTAAAACCCGCCGTGGTTTGTATAATTCCGGCAGCGCCGAACAACGCCACTGCCGGGCAGAACCTTTCATCACGAAACGCTTGAGAGAATATCATGATTCACAAATCTTTCTCCAATACTTCAAAAAAAAATTAACGTCGTGCTGACAGCTCCCGTCAGTTTCTAGTATAGTATCGGCTATAAAACATAGATAGATGGAGTCGAGTCAATAACGGAAACATTAATCTCTTCGAATAGTTGTGTAGGAAAAATGCGAAAAAATTAGGAAAAATTTTTGAGCGGCATTATAGTGGGTGTTGATGTTGCCAAATTTGTTCTTTTGAAAAAGCAGGAAGCAATTTTTCGGCTCTTCCGAAAATAGAAAACAAATAAATAAAATTAGTAATGATAAGCGTTAGCAACGTTTAACAAGTGCATATTACAAGATTATTGATCAAAATTTTAGGACACTCAAGTAAGTTTTAGGACTTATAGGATATACGGGTAGGGGGGTACGGCGCGTAAAAAACAGAAAAGGGCATGGCATAGGTCAAAACTAAAAGTAAATGTCGTCAATCGACTCAGCTCACCAAGAGCTTCAAAATGAGTACCATATCATGGGGATTGGGGGTTTTCCATGGCTGAGTGGGTAAAGTGGTTTGTACTATAAAGACACGAGTTCGAATCCCGTCTCGAAATTAAAGTTGTCCAATTTTCATGAAAATTTTTTCATATCTCTAAAACACTTTACAATCATTTTTTGGTTGTTAGACACTTGCTGGAGCTGTATAGTAGTAATTTTAATTTAATGCAAGACCTAGCCTTACTGTATAGCTCCAGCAAGTGTGTACCAACCAAAAGTGTTTTAAATGCAAAAATAGAGATATGCAAAAACTTTTTATGAAATTTAGAGAACCTTAAATTCGGGCTGGGATTTGAACCCGCGACTTTAAGTGCAAATCAGTCACTTTACCCACTCGGCCATGAGAAAACCCACCAAATCCCATGATATGGTACTCGTTTTGAAGCGCTCAGTAAGCTGAGTCGATTGGCGACTTTTTTTAAAATAACTTTTGACCCTTGCCTTCACCTTTTCGAATTTTTTGTACGCCGTGAGGGAGGGGTTCGCAGGATCTATGGACCCCCAAAATCAGAGAAATGGATAAATTTTTCACAATGTCCTCCTTATGTTTTAGCCAAAATTTTTATTTTTTATCCCAAATTTCGTATTTTTTTCAAGAAGAATGTTCATTTTTTCAGTAAAAAATGCCATTTTGACATCAAAAATCGTCAAAATTTCTCTAAAAATGAATTTTTTACCAAAATTTTTTAAAGTGGACTCCTCTCCCCCCACCAAAAAATTTGGACCTAGTGCCGCCCTTGAGTATACCTTTGATAGGTGGTTGTGCTGAAACACCCTGTAGACTCTTTTTTAAGCTCAACGTAAAAAACTTTAAGACATTCTCAGAAAAAACTCATGTTGCACATGTTTGCCTAACTAACTAATATAGCTCAAAGCAAGACCCCAAAAAGAAGCTTATCAAATAAATTAAATTTCAAAATTTTCTTCCGATCATTATTGCGTTAACGAGGAACGGCATTCATGTGTAAAAATTTTAAGACAATGAACTTATACGAAAAGCTCTGAACTATAAAAAGGATTATAACGTTTTTCAGCTTTGCGAAAAATGTAGGTTACATAGCAAAGTGGATAAGGAAGCCCCCCCCCATCCGATCTGACAAGTTAAGCAACGTTGGGCCCGCAGGTTCGATTCTAATAGGCCGAAAATTTCTATATACAAAAAAACTTTCGGAGCAAGTTCCCCTGGTTGCCACCACTTAACGTTGACTAAACTCAAAAAATTTTTCTAAAAAGCTGGACGCGTATGGCCTAATGGCTAGAACTCTGGTCTTTCATGTTTATGGCGCTGGTTCGATCCCGCTCAAAAATTTTTTCTTCCGGAAATTACCCATTTAGGGGTAATTTTATGCGAAAAATCGATTGTGCGCACTCCTGCAACCTGAAAACCGCAAAAAATGGTGAAAATTCGATTTTCTAGAGAAATGAACAAATATCCCCCATGCATCCTTGCGTGGTCGTTTTTGGCAAATTTTCACCATTTTTCTGCGGTTTTCAGGTTGCGGAAGTTCGAGCAATTGATTTTTGCATAAAATTACCCCTAAATAGATAATTTCCTGAAGAAAGTAAAACTTTTTTTTGCCGAGTTTAGTCAACGTTAAGTGGCGGCAACCAGGGGAACTTGCTCCAAACTTTCCTTACAAAGAATGGAACAAAAATTTTTTGCTCCACTGTAAGAAAAGTTTTTTGTAGATCAAAATGTTTGTCCTAGTGGAATCGAACTTGCGGAGCCCAACGTTGCTTAACTTGGGCGATTTCCTTATCCACTTCGCCAAGTAGCCGACATTTTTCGTAAAGATGAAAAACGTTATACATCTATGAAAAACGTTATATATCAAATTCGCTAAATAGAAATCAAGGCTTAAAAAAATAAAATTAATTAGCGAAACGTTCGACTACGAATTTTTAAATCTGTAGGGAAACAAATTTGCAAAAATATTCAATTTCGTCTAAAAAATAATAATTTTGCACAAATTTATAAAGTTAGCTTGCAAATCGGTGCTAATAACTATCTATACTCAATCTAAATGAGCATGAGAAAATTATAGGCTTATTGTTTACGATAGTAAGTACTATTTTTAAGAGCTACAATTAAAGTTTTAGCTGAAAAGGTTGAAAAATAATTTTTGCAGGAGAAAATTTTGCCATTTAAAGCAAGATATTATAGGCAAATCATATACTTAAAGGACCAGTCCGGTCGGAAAAAAGTTGCCATTTTTGTAGAAATTCGAAAAATTTATGAAAAATGGAGTATTTTTTGTTTTTATGGCATGTTCTGAATCGTTGTAGTCTTCGAGATAATTGCGTTTGAAATTGTGTACAAGCTCTTCGTTGTAATACACAAACTTTTTTGAATTTTTTGATAATACACAAACTTTTTTGAACTTTTTTAAAGATTTTTTAAATTTTCATAAAATGATATTGTAGCAATTCTTTATAGCTAAATGAGGCAAACAAAATAACACCAAATTATTCAATTTGAAAATTGTTTTGGGTTATTGAAACGAAAATATGAATCAGAATTTTTGCTTCAATAACCCAAAATAATTTTCAAATTGGATAAGTTTGATGTCATCTTGTTATTCTCATTTAGTTATAAAAAAATTGTTACAATGTTCATTTTGTGGAAATTTAAAAAATCGATGCAAAAATCGATTTCAAAATTCAAAAAAGTTTGTGTATTACAACGAAAACATGAACAATTTCAAACGCAATTATCTCGAAAATTACAACGATTCAGAGCATGCCATAAAAACAAAAAATGCTCTATTTGTCATGAACTTTCCGAATATCAACAAAAATGGCAACTTTCCCCCCCCCCCCCCACTGAACTGCTCCATGAATTGATCTAAAAAACGGCCAAAATTTTTTCCTATTCACATGGGAACAAGGGATTCAAAAAATTTATACTACAAACGTTAATGAAAATTTCCACATTGGTTTAATCTCATAAATTAGCATGCCATCGTTGGCTTGGTCAAGTGCTATAAAAATTCATGAGGATCCAATTGAGGGAGGACAACAAGGATTACACACACAATGAGACGGAATTTTTGGATATGAGAACTCAAAATGGAGGGCATTGAAAAGATTCCGGGGGATATGTCGGATATAAATAATTTATTATTAGAGAAGAGACATGTCAATTCCAATGCTGGTTGAAGAAGAAATCATTTCATCTCCAGATTCTTTCAAATCATTAATACGGATTTTGTCTGGGATATTTTTAGAGCTAAACGATTTCTTTTTTGCGCCAAAAATATCACGGGAATACTCAGCATTCAAAAAAAATTTTTTGAAAAAAAATTCATGTTAAATTATAAGAAAAATCGAAAAATGCGATTTTTATCGTGAACTTGGCTCAGTGGTAGTGTTTCAAGATTCAAGTCTAAGGATCTCGGGTTCGAATCCCACTTGAGTCGATTTGATTTTACCATGGTATATTCCATGGTTTGAAAACTTTTTTGCAAAAAATTTTTTTGAATGTTGCTCAGAATAGTTTAAAATAGAAGAATATACCGGAAATTTTGAAGAAGCACTCCCATGATATTAGTAGCTTACATTTTGACAAAAAGGGATAACGCAAGAAAAATTGTTTAATATATAGTCGGTTTCATCGCTTTTTTCCGCGCGCATGGCCTAATGGTTAAAACTCTGGTCTTTCATGTTTATGGCGCGGGTTCGATCTCGCCAGGGTCGAAATGTTTATTCTAGCGATTCATAAAAAGTTTTGAACGCAAACCCCTCTTAAAATTACATTAAAAATTTTTGTTTATCATTAGTTTTTTGGAAACAATTTTTCGTATGGCGCTGGTTCGATCCTCGTTGAAATCTAATTATTTTTGCACCATATACCTGACTAATACCTGCACCGTTTTTGGAATCAGCAAAAAAATTTCGACCCTGGAGGGATCGAACCCGCGCCATAAACATGAAAGACCAGAGTCCTAGCCATTAGGCCATGCGCGCAAAGGTCTTATGTATGCACAAAATCTATAAAGTCTGAAAATTGTTGAAATGTAAAATCCCAACAAAATTGCAAAATCCATCAAAAATTGAACATCAATTAGGCTATACTAGAAACTAGGCTATTCGATGCAGATTGAATAGATAAATTTTCTAATTTTTTTTCAACAGAAAAATGAAAAATTCGCCCTGGGAATGCCGCGACACATTTATTTTATGGGGTTCCTTGAATTCAAAAATTGCATATAAAGTCCAATGAAACAATTTCTTGCAGAAAAATTAGAATCAAGTCCATTGTCTTACTATTAAAAAATATGAAAGTTCTCTCAAAGTGATAGATTTTTATCTTTCTGTACGACACAATGAGGTGTTTTTGCACTTTGTACTAAAAAGTAGCGTGTACCGTGTTTTTGCACTTTGTACTAAAAAGTAGCGTGTACCGTGTTTTTACACGATCGTGTTCATAATGGGTAAAGTGTGTTTTTACATCAAATCAGGGTCAGGGAAACGTTTTCATGATTCGGGAATGCGCGCAATTGATTCCCAGCATCAAATTATCGTTAAAGGGGTTATTTTTAGGGGAAACAATTAACTTCAGAATCGTTTTTTACATGATGTTCTTACACGTGTAGCCTAGTCAAGGCGCGGAAATCTTGCACACAAGAATGCGAACACGATTTCCATGGGTCATCAGCGCGATTTCTGTGGGTCATGAGCACGTTTTCCGTGGGTCATGAGCACGATTTCCGTGGGTCATGAGCACGATTTCTGTGGTATGAGCATGATTTCCGTGGTATGAACATGATTTCCGTGGATCAGCACGATTTCTGTGAGTCATGAGCAAGATTTCCGTGGGTCGGCACGATTTTCGTAGTATGAAAACGACTTCCGTGGGTCATAAGCTCGATTCCCCTGTTATGAGCACGATTTCCGTGGGTCATGAGCACGTTTTTCGTGGGTCATAAGCTCGATTCCCCTGTTATGACCATAGATCATGAGCATGATTTTCGCAATCAAAGTGTCCCATATAGCTGCTCACATTATGAACATCACTTCGTGTAAAAACACGTAACAAAAACACCCTCATTGTGAGCAAAGCCTTATGTCCATTTGCAAAAAGTGACTTTACACAACAAACGTATAAGTTAGACATACCTCCAATTTCTTTAATAGAAGCTGTTGTTTGACCATCCGATTTCGATGCTATGCTCTCGACTGTGATTTTTCTTAGTTTAGGACCTATGCCCACCACTCTAATTTCGGCAGGTAATGTAAAAGTTTTGTTCCAGAACTGCCTTAGGAACATCTTTCTCTTCAAATTTTTTTATAATAAATTGTTATAAATATCTATGAAAACAGGAAAGTGGCTTATGCAGCCAAAAATTCCACGAATTTTGCGCGATAAATTTGCTTTCTTTGTAAGGTATGGGGAAATTCGAATACTTACAGGGTGAATAAGAAAGAGCAATTTCTTTTTAAATTTTCACCCAAATCATCCTATAGGGGGGGGGGAGAGGCTATGCGAAGAATCGATTGCGTGCATTACCAAACCTTGAAAACGCTTCTCTGACTTTGATTCAGGGAAGAGGCGAGTATATTGAAGCGAAAACAGGCTAATACAGAGAAGATTTTTCAAGGTTCGGCAATGCGCGCAATTCCTCGTATAAAAAACCTTTTTTACAGTATTATGCAAAAATGCAAGCTGAATACGATCCAATCAGTCTTTTTGATGTTTTCGTGTCAATATACAGCCTTTTTCAAAAATGGGGTTTTTCAATTAATTTTCAAATGTCGATATTTGGCTAAAGAAGTCGATTTTTGACGAAATTTTCGACGGTATTACGGTTTTCCTAGTTGGGGAATCGAATGCGCACATTTTCGAGGTATGAAAATGCTTGTGAAGATGCCCTACAGGTATACTCCGAAAGTGCCTCAAAATTTTGTATTCCCTGAATCAGGATCAGACAAGTATTTGCATACCTCGACAATGCGCGCATTCGATTCCCCAACTAGAAAAACCGTAATACGGTCGAAAATTTCGTCAATGATCGACTTCTCTAACCAATTATCGACATTTGAAAATTTGCACCATTAATTTGCACTATTGAAAAGCACCCATTTTTTAAAAGTCCGTATATTGACACGAAAACATGAGGATGGAACTCTTTTTTAGACAACCTTACTTTTTTTCTACTCTGGAGTGCGGGGGGAGGGGGAGTACCCCTATCAAAATTTTAAAAAATAAAATATTAATTTTTTTAAAGGTAAAAAAGTCTTGTGTAAAAAAAACTTTTTAGTAAGATAACACGTCTTAAAATTAAAAAGTTAACTAAAAATTTTAAATTTTTTCATTCCCGGAAAAACAATAAAACTTCTCACAAATGGGGGAAGGCCTTCTAGATTTCAAGTAGGAGATATGCATAAATGAATAATTGGGCTAAATTTGGAAGCCGCCCGCCAAAAACATGAATGAAAAAAAACTCTATACTTGTCAAGAGCATGAAAATAATTTTATCTTATTATAATAAGTTTCTTATTACCTTAAAACCTTAGAAGAAAACAAGAGTTTTCGAAAAAATTATTTGCAACGATGTTATAAATAATTAACTAACAAATCATTGAGCAGTTCCTCCTCTTAAGTCTGTGACACCACAGCCTCCCACAAAAAATTCTTAGCTGGTTGATCCTTGAAATATGATATCTTAAGTTGGACTCTGATTTTCTCATGTCTTCATGTCCTTAGGCTTAAAACAACGAACAAGAAAAACGTGTAACATTTGTCATTCTTCAGCTACCCGTCTCACGGCGTACCAAAAATCAGAAAAGTTGAGACAAAGGTTAGCATAAAAAAACAATCGACTCAGTGTGGGTGTTACCCATGGCCGAGTTGCTAAAGTGACAGATTCGCAGTTTATAGGTGGCGGGTTCGAATCCCGGCCTGAAATTATAGCTGTCCAAATTCCATGAAAATTTTTGCATATCAATATTTTGGCCTTTAAAACACTTTGCAATCATTTTTTGTCAGTGAAAGTTAAAAAAGTGAAAATTACTATACAGCTCCAGCAAGTGTTTAATGGCCAACAAATGATAGCAAAGTATTTTAGAGACCAAAATATAGATATGCAAAAATTTTCATGGAATTTTGAGAACTTTAATTTCGGGACGGGATCGAACCAGCCACCTATAAACTGCAAATCTGTCACTTTAGTCACTCGGCCATGGGTCAAACCTACAAAACCTCATGATATGGTACTCGTTTTGAAGCTCTCGGGAAGTTGAGTCAATTGGCGATATTGTTTTTTGATTTTGACCTTTGCCTCAACTTTTCTGATTTTTGGTACGCCGTGGAAAAAAGTTCCGTTTGAAAATTTTTTTAAACGACTTATATCAATCGACTCAGCTGGCCGAAATGAGTAGAACGAATGAAAATTTTTGAAAATTTCATGGAATTTGTACAAACTTAAATTCAAAGCGAGTTTCGAACCCGCGACCTATAAACTGCAAATCTGTCACTTTAGCCACTCGGCCATGGGCTCGGGGTGGAAAACTACCATGTTATGGTATTCGTTCTACTCGTCTCAGTGAGCTAAATCGATTGGTGTGAGTTGTTTAAAAAATTTTTCAAATGAAACTTTTTCCATTTTCGAACGCCATGTATAACGTTTTTCATGACTAGCTTTACGAAAAATGTCAGCTACTTGGCGAAGTGGATAAGGAAGCCACTCGTCTGATCTGGCAAGTTAAGTAACTTTGGGTCCGCAGGTTCGATCCCATTAGGGCAAAAATTTTGAATTACAAAAAATGGAGCAAAAATTTTTGAAAGTTTTTTTTGTATATCGAAATTTTCGCCCTAGTGGGATCGATCGAACTTGCGAGCCCAACGTTGCTTAACCTGCCAGATCGAACGGGCGGCTTCCTTATCCACTTCGCCAAGTAGCCAACATTTTTCGTAAAGCTGAAAAACGTTACAAATCAATAACAGTTCTATAAAAAATCATACAAATTCCAAAATATTTATAAAAAAATTTAGGGGACATGTTTTTGGCGGTGGAGGGGGATGGATCAAGAATGCATAACTCCTAAAAGTAATCCTAAACTTTTTTGCCTCAAGAAAAATGAAACTCTATTGAAAACCCATTAGAACCACCTACAACCAATTTTCAACACTAAAGTCTCCAACACCTCAACTTTCTTCTTTCTTTCTTCTCTTTATCCTTAACTAATTCTTTAAAGAGGAAAATTTTCAACGGCCACCACGATTCTTGAGGCATCGAAAAACGCGCCTCACTTCGAAGTTGAAAAAGTTCAACTCGGCAAGAAAGCAACAAATTTTAAGCACGTTTTCGTGCTTGCTTCCCGTTGGAATTATGCACAAGAATGGAACCAATTTTAGCGTCATTCAGGAACAAAAAGAGAATCATATTTAAATATTTTTAGTCGGTTGTGAAGTAATTTCCCCGAGACCAACAACGGAAATCGAATCAAAAAGTTGCCAAAAAAAGGTTTAAAAAATGGGAAAATTGAAAAATTTGCATATGATTTAAATGCGTAGGAAGGGCACACAAAAAGAAGCATTGGTTGAAATTATTTTTAGAAAAGGCACAAAAATTTATATGGAATGAAAAAGACTAAAAAAAAGTTGAGTGGATCATATATCATTTTTAGAATGGTGTTCCTTTCTTGACAAGATTAAACATTTCAAGATTAAATTTGACAAGATTAAATTTGGGCAAAAATCGAATTTGCCAAAAATTCTAAATTTAGCCAAAAATCGAATTTTATCAAAAATTTGGCCAAAAATTCGAAATTTGGGTTAAAAAAAATTGAATTTGAGCCTAAAAAATCGAATTTTGTCAAAAAATTGAAATTTTGTCAAAAATCGAATTTGAGCCCAAAAATAGAATTTTGTCAAAAATTCTAAATTTGGCTAAAAAATTGAATTTGAGCCTAAAAAAATCGAATTTTTTCAAAAATTTGAAATTGGTCAAAAATCGAATTTTTATCAAAACCTGAAATTTGACCAAAAAAAATCGAAATTGGCCAAAATATCGAATTTTGTCAAAAATTTGAAATTTGATCAAAAATTCTAAATTTGGCTAAAAAAATTGAATTTGAGCCTTAAAAATCGAATTTTGTCAAAAATTTGAAATTTGGTCAAAAATCGAATTTTTACCAAAAATTGAAATTTGACCAAAAAATCGAAATTGGCCAAAATATCGGATTTTGTCAAAAATTTGAAATTTGATCAAAAATTCTAAATTTGGCTAAAAAAATTGAATTTGAGCCTTAAAAATCGAATTTTGTCAAAAATTTGAAGTTTAGTCAAAAATCGAATTTTTACCAAAATTGAAAAATTTGCATATGATTTGCGTAGGAAGGGCACAGAAAGGAGCATGAGTTGAAATTATTTTTAGCAAAAGGCACAAATTATTTTTAGCAAAAGGTATATAGAATGAAAAAGTTGGGTAGATCATGTATCATTTTTGGACTGGTGTTCTTTTCCTGACAAGATTCAACGTTTCAACTTGTTATGTTCAGAAATGTATAAAACTTTTTTTATATACAAATTTAAACGGCTCAAGTTTCTAAAATATCAGGCCTAGTATTTAGTGATGCTTCGAAATCTGTTACATGTTTCAAAACATGTTTTTTGAAATTCTACGAAACTTGTTATACTTATGGGTGACTATTATTGGCCTTGGATAAAGTAACTTATTTAGCTATCGTGTGCAACAAGTTGATTGGGAAATTTTCGAGAGAAATCAAAATGTTTAACAAGTTTCAAGGATGTTACATGTTTTCAACTTGTTCAACATTTTGATTTTTCTCTAAAATTTCCCAAACAACTTGTTACACACGATAGCTAAACAAATTACTCCATCCGAAGCCAATAATAGTCACCCATAAGTGTAACAAGTTTCGTAGAATTTCAAAAAACATGTTACATGTTTTGAAACATGTAACAGATTTTGAAGCATCACTAGTACCGCGCTCCCATTTTGGAGAGGAGTTGATGATGTGAGAGGGGATCAGGGCTGGGTTCCGGTTTTTGATCGATCGGTTTCCTAACTCTACTATAATGTTTTTCACAGAGAGATTTAATAAAAAGTGCCGGTTGCATAGTAAAGTGCGAAGTGGCGCCAGCGCGCATAAGGTCGAGAGTTCAAATTTCTCGCGGAGCCATTTCTTTTTGCAGTGTCCAAAATCGATAAAAATTTTTGCCTAGGGGTATTTTGAGCCCAAAAACACGAATTTGATGTTTTTATTACTCCAAAACCTCAGGAAATACGATTTTTTTTCAATTTTTATGCAAAGTTCGGCGTTTTTGTGAGTATTCATTAAACAGTACATAAAAGGATAAAAATTTGCATAAAAATTGAAAAAAGTCATTTTTCGGAGGTTTTGGAGTAATAAAAACATCAAATTCATGTTTTTGGGCTAAAAATACCCCTAGGCAAAATTTTTTATCGATTTTGGACACTGCAAAAAGAAATGGCTCCGCGCGGGATTTGAACTCTCAACTTTTGCGTGCTGACACCACTTCGCACTTTGCTATGCAACCGGCACTTTTTATTAAATCTCTCTGTGAAAAACATTATATACTCCTATGATTCAGATCTGACGCTCTACCAAGTAGTCCATATTTTACTCAATTTCCTATACATCATAAATATCAATAAGATTTCTTTATACAGGGTGGCACAAAAAGTGGACATTTTGAGACCCGAAAATTTATTTTTCTAAAAATGAATCCTCTAGGGGTAATTTTATGCGGGGAATCGATTGCGCGCATTCCCGAACCATGAAAATGCTTTCCTGATCCTGATTCAGGAAAAAATTGGAGATTTTGAAGCGAAAATGGTCATTTTCCTTGTGTTTTTTTTCAGAAAATCACTTTCTAGGGGTAATTTTATGCGAGAAAGCGATATCATTTTTATGCATTGGGTAATCGTTTTACGCTTTGAAAATGTGTACAATCGCTTTCTCGCATACAATTACCCCTAAAAGAGTGATTTGTAGAAAGAAAAAACGAGGAAAATGACCATTTTCGCTTCAAAATCCAATTTTTTTCCCTGAATCAGAAAAGCATTTTCATGGTTCGGGAATGAACGCAATCGATTCCTCGCATAAAATTACCCTTGTTTATTTAAAAAAAATAAATTTTCGGGTCTCAAAATGTCAAAAAAAGCCACTCTTTTGCGCCACCCTGTACAGAGGCATTAAAAAACCGATAAATTAAAGATTCTATCCAAAAACATTTCTTTATTTCTTAAAGTGACAGCAGCAATAAATCTTTTTCGAAAAAGCATGAAAATTTGTGTTATCTAAAGAAAAAGTTGCAAGAAAAACTAATTTTTCAAATCTGGGGGCAAGAATAAAAAATGTTGATAAAAAATCCCTAAGGTTAACTAGCAAGCAACACTTGTTTATTAACCCGGATTTGCCGATAAATCGTAAAAGAGGTTAGGTGGTCGAAAAGGTCACCCGGAGCTTTTCTATGCGGGGAATCGATTGCGCTCATTCCCGAACACTGAAAAATTTTTCTCCACCTTGATTTAGGGAAGGCGTGTGTGCATTGAGGCGAAACTCGAAAACAACGTACAAGAGGGCTAGGTTATCTAAAAACACACATCCATGGGGGGGGGGGGTTCTATGCGGGGCATCGATTGCGCGCGCATTCCCGAACCCTGAAAATTCTTCCCTGATTCAGGGAGGGATCTATGTATTTCACTTGAAAAATGTTTAATGAAAAGTGTGACAAGTTCACTAAAAAACCGACACCTATTCAAACACAATTTTGACAAGATAAATCAAAAGTGACTAACCTCTTTTGCTTAGTCAGTTTTTTCTATAAGTGACCAGGGCCGTATCCAGGATTTGGTTTTGGAGGGGGGCTTGGCGGTTTCGGGGGGGGGCTTGAGTCTGCTTAGACCCCGGCCCTGTAAGTGACAAACTTGTCGGTTTTTTAGTGAACTTGTCACTTTTCATGTCCAACTAGTTGGTTTTTTCCCTTTATTTTTGTAACTTGTCACTTATCACTTGTCAAGTACGACAATCGATCCCAGTCAGCAAATCCGGGTTAAACATCACAAATGTATATCAAATATACAAGCTCACAGAAAATAACACTCTCAATTTAATTACGAATTCTACCCCCCAACTCAACGATTTCCACTTCCAAGATGAGTTATGAGTCCAATTTGTGCGTACTAAATTTTCTTCTCGACCTTTTTTATAACACTTTTATTCTTGTTTCTACGGAAATTTTTTAGCAACGATTGTTGAGCGTAAGTTGGATACATGTAAAAACTTTGTCAAACGAAATATTTATGAAAGGTTATCCATTTTTGGAATCCCAAAAGGGCATAAAAGATTGACGAAAAAACGACGTGAAACTTATATGTGAATTTTGGATAAATTTAAAAAATTTTATTTTACAAAAATTTTATTAGTAAATTAAAAAAATGAAACGTAGTGAGAAATGAGTAAAAAATTCATCTTTAAAAACTTCACTAGTGGACCCCCAGTGGCGTAGGCAAGCGAGTGGCGGGGTAGAATTCAAAATGTGCTCGTCTTCAGGGATACTTATGAGTTAAAATAGAAAACCTAGACTCAGATGGTACCTCGAACTATGGACACATGGATTCCATGATGTCATGGTCCCCCGGACCTATGGCCCGAGACCCAGACAGCGGTGTAGAGCAAAAATTTTTGTGAAATTTTTTACCACAATTCGATTTTTTTGATAAAAATTCGAAAAAAGGATGTAGATTTTTCGAATTAGAGAGTTTTAAAGTTAACTGCTATTTAGTGGCAAAATCAAATCGCCGACAGTGGAATTCGAACCCGCTAACTTTGGGATCGAAGCCAAGACCACTACCACTGAGCCATTTTAACCATTCTAAAGAAATTTTAGAATTTGCTTATTATTTCACATGTTTTTTTACATATGAAAAGTATAAATCATTTTTTCATGCTTTTTTGTAGGTAAGTAAAATCATGCGAGAAATCGATTGCGCGCAGCGCCGAAGCGTAAAAATGCTTCCCTGACCCTGATTCAGGGAGGGGATCGGTGTTTTGAAGCGAAAATCAAACATTTTCATATTTTTATGAGGAAACCGTCGATTCTTAGGTTTTTCTAGGTGGGGAATCGATTGCGCGCACTCCCGAAACGTGAAGACGCTTCCTTGACCCTGATTCAGAGAAGGGATCGGCGTTTTGAAGCGAAAATAATATAAATTGATACGTAAATAAATTGATTTTCGCTTCAAAACACCGATCCCCTCCTTGAATCAGGGTCAGGGAAGCATTTTTACGCTTCGGCGCTGCGTGCAATCGATTTCTTGCATAATTTTACCCCTAAAAATGACCTTTTTAGAAAAAATTTTTTTCGAGAAGTCGCAAACTGGACTCCCCCTTTAAGCTTAGGCTTACAAGGGACATTCACCAGGTGATACTCCCAGATTTTTTAAAAACGATCTTAACTGATTCTATAGGCCCTTGTAGTTACGAAAACACCAAAATTAGAGTTCCCTAGTTCGATTAAGGGGGTAAAATTCGAGTTTTTATGCCAAAAATAGCGTTTTCTTTGAAGTTAAGGGGCCATCAAAAACACCTTTATTTGACTTCTTTCGTCGAAATTTCGACATTTTCCACCGTTTTTGGCTATGGCGAACATTTTCTAAGTGTTTTTAGACAAAGTTGAAAATTTTTGAAAAAATTGATTTTTTGGGGGTCCAAAAACTCAATTTTTTCAAAAATTTTTAACTTTGTCTAAAAACACTTAGAAAATGTTCGCCATAGCCAAAAACGATGGAAAATGTCGAAATTTCGACGAAAGAAGTCAAATAAAGGTGTTTTTGATGGCCCCTTAACTTCAAAGAAAACGTTATTTTTGGCATAAAAACTCGAATGTTACCTCCTTAATCGAACTAGGGACTCTAATTTTGGTGTTTTTGTAATTACAAGGGCCTATAGAATCAGTTAAGATCGTTTTTAAAAAATCTGGGAGTATCACCTGGTGAATGTCCCTTGTTAGGCCTAGGCTTAAGCTTAGGCCTGGACTTAATTTTAGGCTTAGGTATAGGCTTAGGCCTAGGCTTAGGCCTAGGCTTAGGCCTGGACTTAAGCTTAGGCTTAAGCTTAGGCCTAAACTTAAGCCTAAGCTTAAGCCTAAACTTAAGCCTAAGCTTAAGCCTAAACTTAAGCCTAAGCTTAAGCCAAAACCTAAACCAAGCCTAAGTATAAGCCTAAACGAAATTAGATATTTAGAAATGAGTGTTTCTTAATCTTTTTACATGTTGAAAAACTTAATTTTTTAAATTTATTGTTGAATTTTCCCAAAAGAAATGGGTGAATTCAATGAGCAATTTACCCATTTAGCCTATCTAACTTTAAAAAAATCGCATCGAAAAATCTTTTCGGGTAGCCAAGATCTAGATAAAAGTCTGATGTAAAGAACTCCGTAGATATGTGGAAAACGTGAAAAGATTTAAAAAGTGAAAAAAAAGAAAGAAAAGTTCACAAGAACAAAGAATGACAAAAGTCCACACACTAAGGAATGTCTATACGCCAGAAAAAATTAAGCAAGCCTCTTCTTAAAAGAGTTCAATTATTTTTAAGGATTAGAGCACAAATTAAGGCTATGAATCTTCTTGAGCTCAAAAATTGTTCTCTTCCGCACCAAATTAATTGGTTTGGAGTAATTTTTTAGGAGTTCTTTTTTGTCAAAACATAATTCATACTTGCTACCGCATCAGAGTATCCAGGTAGTTGAAGGCGATAGAGAGCCATAACTAAAGCTAGTTGATGGTCTTGGTCCATAAGAGACCTGGATTGCATATGAGCCGTAGGAATTCCGTTTCTCATCAAAGTCTTTCTTGAAGCCATTTTGGAGCTCAAAAATATTCCACTTGTGAAAATATTCGACAAAAACAGCCCACGTCTAGTTTAGAAATAAAACTTGGTCGAATAAAATTTTCAGTTTTCAATTTACTCTAGAGTTTTTGGAGGACACAGATGTGGACCCAAAATGTTCGTGCATAGTTTATCGGCACAACACGGGAATGTAACAAATAGACTTTCACGTCAAAAACATTAGGGAGTTTTGTGGCATAGCCATGCCAAGTTAGTCGTCAGAAGTTCGGTTATAAGCCAACTAGCGTAGAAAGAAATGAAAGAGAATTTCCTGGTTCAGGTATTCCAAAAAGGGGTGACCGAAATCTTGCATGCGTGAATACACCCCTATTGTCTTTCATGCGTGTAATAAAAATTAGACAAAAAATCGAACAAATTTATGGGCCAACTCTATAAATAAGGCCATAAAGATCAAAGAAGTTTCCAAAAATATTTTTTGAATAGCTAAAAATTAGGAAAAAAAATTTGTTTCAAAAAATGCGCTTCCTTGGTAAACAGCCAACAATTGGTCGATTGCCTTGCAAAAACTTTTAAAAATTCGTCACAAAAAATAGATGCGTTTAGAGTGTGTTTTGAAACTTAAAAATATGTTTCAGCGAAAGAGAAAAAAAAGCCCACGTGGCCAAATGGCTAGAATGCTGAACATGATTATTATTGACTCTTAGAGGCACTGGTTCGAATCTCACAAGGGGCGAAATCTTTGTTGAAATTTAAACTTAAAAATATGGTATAGTCTGTTTCATCGAGCTGTCCGCTTGGCCAAATGGCTAAAACGCTGGACATGATTATTATTGACTCTTAGAGGCACTGGTTCGAACCCCACCAGGGACGAAATCTTTTTTTAGCGAATCATAAAAAGTGGTTAAAGCAAACCCCCTTTAAAAATGCATGAAAAATTTTTGCCTTTCATTAGTTTTTTTGAAAAAATTTGCCGTGCCCGACGTGAATGAACCAGGGAAATAGGGCGAAGAAAATTTTTTCACAAAAAGGCAAATATTTCACGCACTTTTTATGATTCGTTAAAAAAAGATTTCGCTCCTAGTGGGATTCGAACCAGCGCCTATAAAAGTCAATAAAACTCATGTCCATCGTTCTAGCCATTTGGCCATGTGGGCAGCGCTTGAACAGCATATAGAAATTGAATTCACGGCGATCGAAAAAGGGGAAAAAGTGAGATCAAAATTAAATAAAAATGTCGTCAATCAACTCAGCTCACCGAGCGTTTCAAAACGAGTACCATATCATGGGGTCTTATGGGTTTTACCCATAGCCGAGTGGCTAAAGTGACAGATTTGCAGTTTATAGGTCGCGGGTTCGAATCCCTGCCCGAAATTAAAGTTGTCCAAATTCCATGAAAATTTTTGCATACCCATATTTTGTCCTCTAAAACACTTTTCTATCATTTTGTGACCATTACTGAAAATGCACCATTATAATTTTTTGAAAAAAATGGAAAATTGTGGACATTCTTGGTCCTTTAAGAGTACCAAAAATTTTAAATTCTTTCAAAAAAATACTTGTCTTTAAGAATGCTCCTCTGGCTATTATAGCGCAACTGGTAATACTGTCGGCTAAAGTCTGACGCCGTTCTTTTTCTTGACATGCCTCGTCCGCTGGTAATGCACCGACCATTAAAGGATCTGGTGTTAGACGAATTTTTTCGGACATCATATGTGCCGAAACTGATTGTAGCATTTCGAATATAGCCCGAAAAATGAATAGCAAAATAATAACAAAAAATAATCACTCTTATATAGACATCTAGAAAAATGTGATTTTTTTCTTTAAACTTAAAAAAATTCGCCAGTTCGACGAAGTCGTTATCCGGAGTTGCAATTTCGAGCATATTTTTCACAACATTATGATACTAACGGGATTTTTTCGATTGCCATTCTCAGACATTTTTATGAGATTTGTAGGAAGAAGAGTTTTATCAGTCTTGAGAGATAACAATTTCATAGAATAAAACATTTTTTCGTGAAAAATAACATAAATGCTGTTCAAATTTTTAGTTAACAAATCAAAAACTAAGTTAGAGTGCACCTGTTATGTTTTTTGCGTATATATTTTTTAACACGATTAAAATTTAACACATAAAAAATTTTTTCATAAAAAGTGATGCTCTAAAAGTGAAGTCGTTCGTCTTGATCTCAGGAACAACTTTGTAGAACATCACTTTTTGTAAAAAAATTTTTTTATGTGTTAAATTTGGAGTTACTACACAATAGGGGACCACCACCCACGTGTAAATGATTCAAGAAAAGCTGCATATACAGCTTTTCTTGAATCCGAGGAATTTTATAAATGTCAAATTCGGATTCCCCGCACATTTTTACCCCAAAAGGGGTCGTTTTTAGGCAAAAATCGCATTTTTACGACTTTTCGCTTCAATACACAATACGCCTTCCCCGAATCAAAGAAGCGTTTCTTCGCTTCGAAAATGTCACATTCGGATTTCCCGCATGTTTTTACCCCTAAAGGGGTCATTTCCAAAAAAATTTTCACGTGGGTGGCCCCCCCCCTATTGTGTAGTAGTTCCCAAGTTTTTTAAATTTTTACCAAAATAACCCTACAGGATTTTTTCTACACGAGAAATCGATTGCGATTGCCGAACCTTGATGCTTCTTTGTCCCTGATCCAGGGAAGAGATGTGTATTGAAGCGAAAATATGCTAATACAAGGTCAAGGCATTGCGCGCAATCAATCTCTTAATTAGAAAAACCCCATAAAATGCTATAGGGTGGACTTTAAAAAACCAGAATTTGGCTGTTTTTTGACGAAAAAATTGCGAAAAATTTTTTTCAAAAAGTGATCTATTAGGGATAATTTTATGCGAGAAATCGATTGCGCGCATTGAAACATTCTGAAAATGCTANAACTTAAGGGGGGGGGGGGGGCAAAAGTTTCAGATAATTTAAACGGTGTTTATTTGTTGTATAATCAGATGCGTATCCAGGGCATTGCAAAACACTGCAATGCTTTTCATGTCACAAAACTTTTGTCCACGTGGTCTGAAACTTTTGTCCCCCCCCTAGTAGCCATGAAATCGTCATTGTTTCGATTTTTTTCAAATTTTTCGCCAAAAAACGTCAAAATTTCGGTTTCTTAACCGGAATTTTGGTCCACCCTGTATTTTTGTAAAAATTAAATAGCTTGAAATTGTTTAAAAATCACAAAAATCCGAATTTTTTGGACTCATTGTGCTCAAGTTTTAAAATTTGGAAATAAATTTTTTATAAATCTATAATTTACACATAAAAGCCTAGCTTGCAAAGAAATTTGCATATCGAATAAATTAGGCTTATTGTTCAAATTTTGGCTATATGGGTTAATGTTGCGCGAGAGAGCCCTCTTTAATGCTTGAAAAAGAGATAATTATTCGAAATTAGAGTTTTTGGTAGGAATATAGTTTTTAGGTTTTAATAAAAAGGATGAAGATGTGTATCAAATTATGCAAATTTTGGTAATGAAAAAGAAAAAAACTTCAAAAAAACATGATGATAAATTACTGAGGCTAAAGATATATTTATAGTGGTCCAAAAAAACTTAAAATTTGCGATTTTTTCAAAATTTTACAAGTTTTCACAAAAAGCCCATTTTTATTCCTGTTAAGTGCGCTCCCCAGGCGTAGTAGCTTCGGGGTTTTCTTTGCGAAAAACAATTGCGCACAATGCGAAACCTCAAAAACACCTTCCTGACCCAGAATTAGCCTATTTTCGCTTCAATGCTACACACATCTCTCGGGAATGTGAAAAATTTTGAGCATTTTAGGGGGAATATCCCTCGTAGGTGTAACTTATAGCGATCAAAATCAAACAAGTTTAGAGTTTTACATGTCGAAAAACCCATAAGTACAAAAAACAAACCTACAAGTACAAAAATCAGTGAAGTTGGCGATTTTAATTTTGTGTATTACTATGAGAACATGCACCTGGGTCGTGACGTTAGTTTTTTCTAGGATTGTTTTGGGTTATTGAAGCGAAAATTTTCCAAAAATTTCAAATGTTTTCGTTTCGATAACTCAAAACAATTTTCAAATTGGATAATTTTGGTGCTATTTTCACGGCAGAGAAAATTTTGCAAAAGTGAGACATCCAAAAAACTTGATAATTCCTTTTGAACACAAAACAATGAAAAAGTCAAAAATTAGCAATTTTTATCAAAGTTTACCAAGTTTAACATTTTTCATCAAAAATCGTCTTTTTCACCAAAATCTTTCGAATAACTCTTTTCATGGCTAACCAGAAAAAGTGTCGCCTACACGTAACGTAGGAGCAATTGGCGCAATAGCCATCTTGAATAGAGAGGGTTCAAATCCCCCTTCCCATAGAGTTGAAATTTTAATTTTAATGAATCAGAAAAAGTTGTAAAAGCAAACCTCCCATAAAATTACATGAAAATTTTTTACCTATTTTATTTATTAATTTTGACCTCGCTGGGACCCTCTACTGGTAGTAGTAGCTCTAAGAACTAATACTACCAATAGAGGGCCCCAGCAAGGTCAAAATTTTAAAAAATAGGCAAAATTTATTATGTAATTTTATGGGGGGTTTGCTTTTACAACTTTTTCTGATTCGCTAAAATTAAAATTTCGACCCTATGGGGATTGAATCCTTCCTATTCAAGATGGCTATTGCGCCACTTGCTCCTGTGTTACGTGTGAGCGACACTTTTTTTCTGGTTGGCCATGAAAAGAGCTATAGCAATTGAGTTTGTCAATTGCCAATAAAAATCGCCTTATGACAATTGCTATTTAACAACCCTATAATAAACTGTATTTATTTCGCATAAACTCAACACAAAACATTTTAAAATACATAGTAGACTCAAAAAATATCACACATATTGCCATTTGTACATCTCTTTAATTGGAACTGAAAAAGATCATATTAAATTTTCAACAAAAAACAAAAACTTACTCGAAAAAAAGGGACAAGATGTACCAAAAGGCCAATACGATATCCNCTTCGCGTGGTTCTCATTGAGGGCCAGCCACATTAATCAAATTTATAAGCAAGCATTTTAATAAATTACCTATAAGTTGGCGTAGCCTTGATAGTAACAGATTCGATCTCTTTCACATCATCTTGTTCTGTCGCTGTAACTCCTTTTGACGATGTCCTATCTGCTTTAAAGGGGCATAACAATCGCGGCCCGTTCTCCGAAAAAAATTTTTTTTGAAAATTTTTGTAAAAAATACATTCTTAGGGGTAATTTTATGCGAGAAATCGATTGCGCGCACTCCCGAAGCATGAAAACGCTTCCTTGACCCTGATTCAGGGAATGGGTGGATCAGTGCTGTCCCGTGTACACATGTGTTGTGTACACATGTATTGTGTACACACGAGCGAAATCGTCGTAGGAATTGAATTTGAATTTATTTCCTTTATAGATTTATTATTCACGACAAAAGAAAATTTTGGGTCAATGTGTTCAACTCACGAGTACTCATGTGTACACAATGTGTTTGTGTACACATGTGTTTGTGTACACGTGTGTTGTGTACACAATGTGTACACAAACACGTGTGTACTCATGTGTACAGGGGACAACACTGGGGTGGATGTATTGAAGCGAAAATCAAACATTTTCGGATTTTTATGAGAAAACCGTCGATTCTTAGGTTTTTCTAGGCGGGGAATCGATTGCGCGCATTCCCGAACCGTGAAAACGCTTCCTTGACCCTGATTCAAGGAAGGGATACATATTTATGCAAATAAATTGACTTTCGCTTCAATACACCGATTTCTTTCGTGAATCAGAGTCAAGTAAGCGTTTTTACGGTTCGGAAGTGCGCGCAATCGATTCTCCCGCCTAGAAAAACCTAAAAATCGACGGTTTTCTCATACAAAACCAAAAACTTTTGAATTTCGCTTCAAAAATCCAATTTTTTCTCTGAATCAGGGTCAGGGAAGCGTTTTCACATTTTAGGAATGTGCACAATCGATTCCCCGCATAAAATTACCCCTAAAAATGATCATTTTAGAAAAATTTTTTTCATGAAATAGTCCCTAATTTATACCCCCCCCCCGAATATCGGAAACCCTAATATTATAAGACGATGTTGGAATATCTAAAATTCCCGAAAAGTTCGAATAGTCACACAAAGATCTTTTACCATTATCATTACAGGGTGTTTCAAAAAAACCGCCATCTGGTAATTTTTTGGCGAAAATTTTTTCTCCAAAATAACTCATTAGGGGTATTTTTATGCGAGATATCGATTGTGCGCATCGAAGCACCTTGAAAACCATGAAATATAAGATTTTCGTATTTTTTCTTTTATTTTCGGTAGAAAATTCTTCTTTCAGATTTTCCATTTTTATTTTCCATTTCCGAAGTCACCTCTGATGTTCAGCAAGACTTAGTTTTGGGACCCCTGCTCTTCAACGCCTATGTAGACCAGATCTTCCACGCCGAAATTAGCCCTACTTCAAGATTCGTCTGTGTACGCAGACGATCTCGCATATGTCAAGCCACTGGTGGATGACCAAGCTGAGGTCCAACTTCACGAAGATATGGGGCTAAAGAAGTACGAAGAAATTTGCCTGTCACTGAACTCGAAGGAGTCCAAATTCCTATCCATCTCACAAGATATCCAACCTCATTGTATCTATCGATGGAGAAGAAATCGAACGTGTCGACCAATTGCGCTACCTCGGAATCGATCTAGACCCCAAGATCTGCTCAAGAAATCACGTGGCCAGAATCACAATGAAGTGCAAACAAGCCTTTGGAGTGTTCTGCAGGGCGGTTCGAAAATGGGCATCAGAACACGTCTTCACAAAGCTGTACCAGTAACGATGGAACCGATCCTGATCTATGCCATGGAAGCCTGGTATCCTACCTAAGTTGTGCTCTAGAATTCGATCGAAAGGGTCAAGAAGTCCGCCGCTAGACTTGCCAAAAATGACTTCCGTTTCTCNGATCTACAGCAGGGCTGCGTGGGAACAGGTCCAATGACCGGAACGGAACCGGAACGGGAACAGCAGGGTACGGAACCGGAACTGGAATGGAACAGTAAAAATAACCGGAACAAAATTTTCAAATTTTTTTAAACCAAATTTTTTTTTTCAAAACATTTTCATTTTTTTAAACAAATCATAGAGTTTTTAAAAGGGAAATTTTTTAAAATTTTTCCAAAAAGAAATTTATTGAATATTTTTGTGAGAATTTGATTCATATGAAGATAAAATTTTCGAAATTTTTTTTAGAAAACATTCAAAAAATGATGAAAAATTGCACATCATTTTTTGCAATTCCGGTCCAATTTTAACGGAACAGGGAACAGTCAAAATGACCGGAACTTAACGGAACGGGAACCGGAATGGGAACACAGCCCTGATCTAGACCCCAAGATCTGGTCAAGAAATCACGTGGCCAGAATCACAATGAAGTGCAAACAAGCCTTTGGAGTGTTCTGCAGGGCGGTTCGAAAATGGGCATCAGAACACGTCTTCACAAAGCTGTACCAGTAACGATGGAACCGATCCTGATCTATGCCATGGAAGCCTGGTATCCTACCTAAGTTGTGCTCTAGAATTCGATCGAAAGGGTCAAGAAGTCCGCCGCTAGACTTGCCAAAAATGACTTCCGTTTCTCTACCCACTACACTTCGCTTTTAGACAATCTGAACTGGATCCCATTAAGTCAACTTGCCATGGAGAAATGGGCTGTACTTGCCCACCATTATGCAAATGGCAGATACCCGATAATGCCTTCGTGTTGAAGCTCCCTGGATCTTCGTCAAAGCGCAAGAACTGGTCATGGATTGGAGTTCGTCCTGCCAGCCACATCACTCGAAGCAGTCCGTAGCAGTCAGGCGTATCTGGAACGAACTCTCGCCGAAGTCGCTACGACCCATGATCTGCGCCAGTTCAAGCGACTGATACGAAGCCCAGGGGGGTATTGCACAAAATGAAAAGTGCAAAGTTGAACAAAAAATGCACTTTTTTAGTGCATTTTTTCAACTTTTCACTTTTACTTTTGTGCAATACCCCCAGAAGTCTATGCGGCCCTTTCAATAAGAAATGTGATCAGAAAAGTGGAATTCAATTTGTGATACTTGTATAGGATAGGACTGTCTTGTTATATTTTATTTATTGAGCTATACTTCTGTGTTATATCTACATAGGTCGTAATTGGTTGTATAACTGTCACTTATGGAACAAATACATTAAGTGACAGTTATTAATTTTCTCGGATGTTTTATACAACTTTGAGCAAAATTCAGGTTTCTTTGATCAAAGAACAAAACAATTTTCTAGATAAATCTTCTAAAATTAATGTCTTGTAAATCGTGTAATTTATAAAACTTTTTTATTTCAGTTTCTCGGTCAAATAACTTATCAGTGCATGTATCAGACGAAAGTCGTATTTCCTGTCCTAGGGTCATGTGGCAAGTGTGTGTTCACACAAAATTCCCGAATATATTGGGCAGTATTGATCATCGACCACTCAACAACAGTCTGCTCGGTCGTTTTCCACATTCAATTTAAAGCATTGCCATGTGATTTTTAAATTTAAGCACTACCACGTGACTTTTTTCATTCCTACGAAAAACGTGCACTTTTATTATTTTTTTATGTTTGTCTCTTTAACAGAGGTGCCAAGTCTGCTGACTTTTCAGTGTCTAGTTTGATTTTTTGAGATACGAAATTTTGTCAAATTTATAAGAAAATAATGGAAAATTAGTAGCATTTTGTGGCAATGGTACATTTCCCAAGTAAAAAATGAAACGAGGACATTTCTCAAGTAAAAAATGGAAAATCACAAAAGAAATTTCCAAGTTTTTACTTGGGAAATGTACCATTGCCCATTTTGCTGATTTTTGCTAATTCGTCTCGACTATTTCGAGACGAGCATTAATTGCATATATGGCCTCGAGACAGTTTCATTCTTCAGGGTCAATGAATTATCGAATGTGGTCTTCAGCAAATTTATAGTTCACAATAAGATGCATAAGAACGTAAAAGACAACATTCGAAAATTCGTTTATCCTGAAAAGATTCACAATTTAAAAAAGCATTGAGACGAGCACTAATTGCAATTAGTGCTCCCCCAACTTGCTATTAGTGCGGCAATTAGTGCTTCCAAAATTTCGAGGCCTTAAAATCTGATTTTTGAAGTCAGATTTTCTGATCTTGAAAAAATGTTCTTGGCATCCCTGCTCTTTAATGCATCATTGGGGGAGGTATAATAGGGGTCGTGGATAGTCTTGGCGGTTTGCAAAATTTCATGGCTCAAAGATTACAGGATGTGCGGAAATTATCCGACCTATAGTAAGATATATCTAGATACTTTTTTCGCCATCATTTTAAAGCTACGAACGTGAGCTTTAAAAAGACACCAAGATCTCGATGTATAGATGTTCCTAACAAAAGTTATGGTGAAAAGTATCCGACAATAGGGGATCGTTTCTAGGGCTGCGCGCGGGGCGAGATCCCGCCCGCATCATTTTTAAGAAAAAAAACTCGTCCCGCAACCCCGCATGCACATTTTTGAAAATCCCGCAACTCCTCCCCGCAAATTGAATAACCCCGCAATGTCTTTAGAATAATGAGAAAAATTATCCGTTGTTGGCAAAAAGTGGCACTATAACTTTCGCCACGTTCGTGTCAATATACAATTTATTGCAAATCAGGACAACTCAATTAGTCGAAATTAATATGTTTATTGACACGAAAGTGGCGAAAGTTGTAGTGCCCAAAAACTGCACGTCGTTATCTTACTCACTCCACCACCCACAAGTCTAGCAAACGAGTCTATTTTTGAAAGCAAGAGATGTTTACGACTACAAAAGATCTAGCCGTCCAAAGAATGCAAAAATGTTGATATTTTTGAATAAGAATTTGAAAAAACTCAATTTTAATTATTAAAACGTTTGTTAGCTATAATCATGTTAGTTTTAATAATTGTTCCAATGTTTTATAAAAATTGTTATGAATATGCTTTAGAATTGTTACGATGACATCCATGATTAATATATTTAAAATTTATAAAACTCTGAAAAAAACCCGCGGGATCTCGCCTGCAAACTTTTAAAAGCCCCCCACAATCCCGCCCCGCAAAATTTTTTTTGAAAACTCCGCCCGCAGCCCAAATAATTTCATACAAAGTGGTAAGAATTAAAGTTGTTCGGCATGCGATAAGGAATTCAACGAACGATCGCTCGACCCATAAGTATCACATAAAAGGAATCATGAATTTTTGATAAGGATCGTCCGTAAGGGTAAGGCCCGGCACTAATTCGTTCGGAAATTTTTGACTTCGCTAATTTATCACTAATAACTTCACTAATTGCGTTCGGAAACAAATATTTTTGCCGAGTTGTAGTTTGGGCGAGATGTCGTTTGGCCGAGTTGTGGTTTGGGTGAGTTGTCGCTTGGCCGAG
>OZJO01003334.1:0-21414 GCA_900406225.1 Acrobeloides nanus | reverse complement strand
ATTCAAAAAGTTTGTGTATTACAACGAAAACATGAGCAATTTCAAACGCAATTATCTCGAAAACTACAACGATTCAGAACATTCCGTAAAAACAAAAATGCTCCATTTTCATAAATTTTCCAAATATATAATTTTTACATGGAGTTTTTCCTTTAAAAAATTTTTTGATCATCCCTTTCAAAAAAATTTTTTAAAAAGCTACAAAATGAAGCAACGCACATGCTCGGTTGCGATAAAACAATTTAGAATCGATATCTCTGTCATATCTCCGGATTGTGTCCACTTATCTAGTCGAGGCCTGTCATTGCTACATCTACATTTATGGAACTACTTGGTTCAACCAACCAACCAAGTGACATGGGTACCCCTGGTTCGACCAATCTATTGCCCTAGGCCGAGTTGTCCTTATATTGTTACGGACACGAATATGTGGTTTTGTCCACAAGCCAAACAAAAAGATCCACAGGTTAGAATTGAACTTATTCGGAAATTAGCTTTTTTGTTAGAAAAATACTCAGGTTTTGCTCTTTCTCTTTTCTTAGGGGTTGTCCAGATATTACGTTATCAATTTTTTCGGATTTCTAGACCCCCACCCCACCCCCAACGTTATCAAAAGTGCACTAACGTTATCAGGGCTGACCCCCTCCCCCCAACGCTATCAAAAATGCACTAAAGATCGGAAGAGCGTCGTGTAGGGAAAGAGTGTAGATCTCGGTGGTCGCCGTATCATTAAAAAAAAAAGATCCGTTTNTATCTGGATAGCCCCTTATCTAGATCCTATGGACCAAGCTTGAAAATGAAAAAATACGATCACAAAAAAATTTAGATGCGACATGACAAAGACTTATCCGACCTCCTCATCCTAGGACTCCTAATTGCAACAATAGCTCTGTACGTAACATTACTGTTTTATATGATGTGTACATAACATTTGGCTGTAGTGCGTTTCAAACCATTTTTTCGAAAATTTTCGAACCGAAAGAATTTTTTGTGAAAAATTGATTTTTGCATCGATTTTCTACTTTCATAAAATGAACATTGTATCAATTTTTTATAGCTAAATGAGACAAACAAAATGACACCAAAACTATCCAATTTGAAAATTGTTCTGGGTTATTGAAACGAAAACCCTGAATCAGAATTTTCGTTTCAATAACCCAAAACAATTTTCAAATTAGATAATTTTGGTGTCGTTTTGTTCATCTCGTTTAGCTATAAAAAAAGGGTTTGACTGCATTTGTGTTACCTCCTTTTGGTGGTGATATTACTTCAGCCAATTCTTCATTGATGATAACATTCTTGCTACGACACAGCTCGACTGCTTCCGAATACTAAAAGAGTTGCCGTGAAAGAGAATTTGATTTTTTAAAATACTTTTTTGGCATATGCCAAAAGTTGGACAGCCATTCTGTCTTGTTGATTATTCGAAAAGAATTGTGCTGCACGCTCGAGCACCCTGGGATCCGAATTTTCATCCAAATCTTTTGCTATTAGGTCCAACGCACCAAATTGTTCGGTTCGAAAAGCTAAATCCAACGCGCGGCCAATCATGCCTGCCTAAATTGCAAGTTGCTACGTGTGTCAAGACGAAGCGTCATGACGTGCGTTATGACGTGCGTCATGACATGTATCATGACAGCGTAGTCGTAACTTGTCTTGTCATTTCATTCCTTCTTTCAACTTGGTGCTTACTGTTACATATCAAAAACGCACTAGCGTTATCACCTTTTTGTGGAGAGAACTGATCCCCTCCCCAACATGATAACATAGTATCTGGATACCCCCTTACCTTATGATATAGCATCACAGCTTTATCAGCATGCCCGAGTTTCTCTTCGTAATGCCGCGCAGCTTCTATCAACTCCGAGCCACCAGCTAATAAAGCCAAGTTGGCCAATTTATCATTTATGTTATGCTCCTAAAACAGGACAGTTGGACTATGTATGTAAATTGTCATTTGTTACTTTAGCCAAGCGAATGGCGCTACTGTAGGCATGAGCTTTGGTAAAATATGTAACGGCCTCTTGAATATCACCGGCACTTTCGTACTGTCTACCTAGATGAAATGCTGCCGCCTTGTCATTTGTCTCACTTATCACTTCAACGGCCTGAAATTTTTTGGCATTAGGACTTTCTTCAACTTTTCGTTTCTCCAATCTGCTTTCTACAACTTTGACTTTACAAATACTTTTCCAACTTACTTTCTTCAACTTTTTCGATCAATCGTTTCAATACTTGAATTTTATTGAATCAGGCAACATTGATCGATCATTAAAATAATTTTTTAAGTTGAAGAAAGTAGGTTGGAGAAAAAATTGAAGAAAGTCCTAGTGCCAATTTCTGTTTGACATGTATAATTTGAAAAAACACCTCATCCATCCGACCATCGAAGCAAAGGATTCGTACGACCGAAAGATAATCCCCGGCTGTTTTATAATAGTTTTTAGCACCTTCCATCTCACCGATGCTTTCCAAGTATTGCGCCCACCATTTTTGAAGGTCACTAAAAGTGAAATAAAATCCCGAACAAATCATTAGCTTACGAGTCCCGTCTCCGTCTTATATACAACTCTAGCGCTTTGGGCTCTTCGAATAGCATTCTTGGGACTTCGAATTTATGAGTACCCGACTTCTCATAACTAAATTTTTGTTTCTATAAATATGAGCCTAGGAAAATGGTGTTGTGAAGGTTTTTATTAGGAGCTTAGCTAAAGTATAGGGTCAGATAAGATCATAAGGAAGCCCAGGCCCATAAAAACAAGTATGACTCACCACATCAGGTGATCTAAATTTCGTCAACTATAAATCACGTCTTTATGGTGTCGAAATCATATGAATTATCAAAAGATCACCCCCATAAATGTTGAAATATAGGTGAAGTCATACCTGTGATACCTGTTCGGGTGAAGGAGATTTTAACACATCCAAAAAGGGTATAAAAGGGATCACCCAAGCCCAAAGTTATATGTCCTGACCAGGATAAAACTCCAATAAGTTTGATCAAAGAGGATTTGTTCGAAAAAATCAAGAAACTTTTTTTTATCCGATACAGACAGGATTCACACTCCCCCTTTAAGGTTGGTTTTAATTATAAATTGTTCTAAGTTTTGATAAAACAAAAACGATAATTCACGCTTCCACACAAAAGCTGCAGAAACTTCTAAAACATACACAAAGCATACGAACACCCACCACACGGATATACAGAACTCAAATGCCTCCGGTGGGAATTATTTAGATAGTACAAGGGTACATATCAATTTTTCTATTAGCATTGATCAAAACCAACTTTTCGATGGCAGCCTCGATGGCCCCGACACTTTCTAGATATTTGGCATAGTTATAATAAGTGTTCCGCAAATTAATTCTGTCATATTTCTCGGCAATCTCGAATGCTTCGCTCCAACGATTTGTTGTTTGAAGGATTTTATTGATGATGTTATACATGCCCATTGATGTGTAGAGAGACTTCGCCTCATCCTAAAACTTATTATGAGCGGAGAAAAGTTTTTTTCTTACGATCATATCCAATTCAATAGCCAATCTTGCTGCTTGCACATCGATAGGGACATTATCTTCAATACATTTGCGCAATGATCTAGCTGCTCGAGCGTTTTGCATATTGCCTAAGCATATTCGGGCCACATCGATTCGGCGAGTCTTCACACACATTCGTGCCATGTGCTCCCAGACGCTTTCACTAAAATTTTGGTTCTTGATGAAATTCTCGTAGGGAATAAAATTTTTGAAGCTTTTCCCCTGGGGAGACACAATCAACAGGATTCCAAAAACTGATAATTTTTTGAAGTAATTTTATGGAAAAATATCCTTTAAAGGCCTAGGCCTAAGCCTAAGCTTAAGCTTAGGCTTAGGCCTAGGCTTAAGCTTAGACTTAACCTTAGGCTTGGGCTTAGGCTTAGGTCTAGGCTTAGGCTTAGGCTTAAGCCTAGGCTTAAGCTTAGGCTTAATCTTAGGCTTAGGCTTAAGCTTAGGCTTAGGCTTAGGCTTAGGCTTAGGCCTAGCTTAAGCTTAGGCTTGGATTTAGGCTTAAGCTTAGGCTTAAGCTTAACCTTAGGCTTGGGCTTAGGTCTAGGCTTAAGCCTAAGCTTAAGCCTTTAGAGAATATTTTTCCATAAAGTTACTTCAAAAAAGTATCAGTTTTTTGGAATTCTGTTGATTGCGTCTCCCCAGAAGGAAAAGCTCCAAACTTTTTAATAAAACGAATCGATTTGAAAGCATTGTCCATTTGTCCGGCGCTCAAGTAGAAACTGAAGTTGAGCATCGCCTCGATTGCTTGCTTATCCTTTTCTCCTAAGCCAACAAATTCTTTCTGAATACGTTTCAACACTAGGCGAGATATGCTTCGTTCAACAACTAGATCATCTGCTTCTTCAGATTCGGCCTGAAAATAAGGAAGTATAACGTTTATCATGGCTTTACGAAAAATGTCGGCTACTTGGCGAAGTTGATAAGGAAGCCGCTCGTCCGATCTGGCAAGTTAAGCAACGTTGGGCCCGCAGAATCAAAACTTTAGACATTCAAAAAAAATTTTGATTTTTATGGAGCAAAAAATTTTTGCCCTTGAAAATCAAAAAATTTTTTTGAAAATCAAAAGTTTTGATCCTGTGGAGATTGAATCTGCGGGCCCAACGTTGCTTAACTTGCTAGATCGGACGGCCGGCTTCCTTATCCACTTCGCCAAGTAGCCGAAATTTTTTGTAAAGCAAAAAGTTATACATACATTTTTGAGAAAGTACAAGTATGGGATTGAGACTTGGGTGAGCGCGTCGGCCTTTTCTGGTTTCGGCTGTAAATCGTGCATGAGAACACCCTGATCCGAAGTGATGAATATCGTCAGAAGCATGTTGTTACTCTATAATAGAATTTGTAGGTAACGTTGTAAAAATTTGTTTACATTATCAGCATTTATGTGATTAGCCTCACAAATGAGATACCGAGAATCATTTTTATCCCAGAAATGGTTGCCCGGTAAATGAAATGGCATCTGAAATCGTGATCTTTCCTTTTCGATCTTTCTAAACAAGAATCAAAATTGATTAGATCATAATAATAGTTAGAACCTAGCGGCCGCGGTTTTTGGTCGATCGCCATGTTTTTGCCTTTCAGCTTCGGCTTCGTAATGTTGTTGGTCTGTAAGGCCGGAATTGAACGAAAAGTAGCCAAGGGAATCACTTTCAGCGTCCCACACAAACAGCTTTTCATAGATCTCTTCGTTTTTCTAAAATGGTCTTGAAAAGTTGAAAAAATTCGAAAAATTTAGAAAAAAGTTTGGAGCTACTACACAATAGGGGAATTACCCACGTGAAAAAATTTTCAAAAAATGACCCCTCTAGGGGTAAATAAATGTGAATTTGCCATTTTCGAAGCGAAAAAACACTTCCCTAATTCAGAGAAGGATGTTTATTAAAGAGAAAAGTCGCAAAAATGCGATTTTTGCGACTTTTCGCTTCAATACACAGGCCTTCCCTGAATCAGGGAAGCGTTTTTATATTGTGTAGTAGCTCCGAAAAAGTTTTTCATGCACATTTATACCTGTTGCGCTGTGGCACTAACACGATTGCCGGCAGAATTGATTCGAATATTGACAAATTTTTCAAAGTCCGGGATACTTTTTGCCAAATGGGACGAATGGAAATGCTGTTTGATTTCTCTGAAAAACAATCAATGTGAAGAAGATACAAACGTGGACTTTTTTTACTTTCCAGATAGGTCATAAATTTGAATGTAACCATGACTGGTTCCAACACACATCCATTTTCCGTTTACGTCAACAAGATCGGGATCCCCTTGCATTTCTCGGAACGAAATTGTTTGCTTTACTGTTCCCTGAAAAAAGTTTAAATGACCACTTCACTCGGAACAAAACATGTTTTCGTTGTAATACACAAACCTTATATAAAAATGATTTATTCGAAAAGATCATGAAAAATGGAGCATTTTTCGTTTTTACGACATCCACTGAATCGTTGTAGTTTTCGAGATAATTGCGTTTGAAATTTGAATTTGGGCTCATGTTTTCGTTGTAATACACAAACTTTTTTGAATTTTTTGCACTAAAATCGTCAAATTTCAATGTAAATTTCATTTACTATTGTAAACGATTAATTGTTAACATTTAAATAATTTTTTTGTGCAAAAAATTTGAAAAAGTTTGTGTATTACAACGAAAATATGCACCTTTTCAATTTTTTTGCAAAAAGTGACTTTTTTTGCCTAAACAAATGAAAAATAAGTCTTTATTTAATTCATAATTTACACTGAAATTCGACGATTTTTGTGTAAGCAATTCAAAAAAGTTTGTGTATTATAACGAAGAGCTTGTAACAAATTCAAAATTTCAAACGCAATTCTCTCGAAAACTACAACGATTCAGAACATGCCGTAAAAACGAAAAATGCTCCATTTTTCATCAACTTTCCGAATAAACTATTTTTATATAGAGTTTTTTCCGAGTGGAGCAATCCTTTAATAAAAAACGCAAAAAAGTCAATTTTTGTGCAAAAAATTTGAAAAAGTTTGTGTACTACAACGATTACCTGCAAAGTTCGAATGTTGATCTTTTCTTTGTCTAGAGTAAAAATACTTTGCCCATGAATGACAACATATTTTGTAGCAGCTGAAAAAGAAGAGACCGGTTGAATCCCAAGTGGGGTGTTGCTCGAATTCTTGATTTCATATAGTTGGACCTATGCATGAAAATAAGCAAAGGCTAAAAAAGGCTAGGCTCACTTGTTCCTCATCCCAAACAGCGAAATTCTTCCCGAAAATGTAGATCCCCTTCGGTGGGGTTGGAAGTTGGATCTCTTGGGTTTCTAGTGGGTCTATAAGTCTAAGCAACGAAATTGCTTGCGATCCACTTTGTACGCCGGCGTACTTAAAAATTGTAATATTACTTACTGCAGGAAAATTCTCTTGGACGCAAGGGGGAACCGAACTCTTGATAATGCCGGTGAACCGAACTACTTGGCAGGGCACCGGACCACTACACCATGGTGGTCACTGAGGGCCTGCACTAATTCGTTCCGACACGAAACTCCGGAACTCGACGGAACGACTTAAAATTTAAAATTTTTGAAAAATTTTAAATTTTAAGTCGTTCCGACGAGTTCCGGAATTTCGTGTCGGAACGAATTAGTGCCAGCCCTTAAGGTCACGGAGATAGCACAAACATACAGACACACATAGCGCAGGTAAGAGTAGGGTTGACCCCACATCTCAAAATGACACGGAACCGCCTTAAATCGGTTGAAAACGATGAAAAACCACCCCAAAAATGGAACCGACTTGTTTTTCGCCATTTTTGGGGTGGTTTTTCATCGTTTTCGAGCCGTTTTCAATCGATTTAAAATGGTCCCGTATCATTTTGAGATGTAGGGTAAACCCTACCACGGCGTACGAAACTTCCGGATTTTACCGGAATAACGAGACCGGTTTTGGTGGGGGATCGGTAAGGAACGCGGCCAATTTTAGCTAGTAATCCAAAAGGGAGCAGATCCCCGCCGGGGCGTTTTTGTTTTTTTCCAAGAAAAGATTTCTAGGGGTATTTTTTCGCGAGGAATTCAAATTTTTTCATGAAATTTGCATTAAAAAGTTAATTTTTATTAATTTTTACATAAAAATAATAAAAAGTTCGAGTTCTTCGAGTGAAATTACCCCTAGAAGTCATCTTTATAAAAACTATATACTTCATATGTGTACTTCATCATTATGGTCGTGTATTGCAAAAAATGCAAATTTTCGGCTTTAAAATGCAATTTTTGGATTGTCTTATGCAAATTTCATGAAAAAATAATGAAAAATTTAATTCCTCGCGAAAAAATACCCCTAGAAATCTTTTCTTGGAAAAAAACAAAAACGCCCCGTCGGGGATCTGCTCCCTTTTGGATTACTAGCTAAAATTGGCCGCGCTCCTTAACGACCCCACCAAAACCGGTCTCGTTATTCCGGAAGTTTCGTCCGCCGTGCTACCCTAATCTTTTGTCTCTTGTTAAATTTTTATAAAGGTCTAATTGGAACAATTTAAGCAAGAACAATTTTGAAAATTATGAATAATAAAAGAAAATCTTACATAAAATGAACTTAACGCCTGATGTAGCGTGTAAAGTGTGCCAATTAAGATGAAAGAATAGGCGTGAAAACTATCGATGCAACATATAAATTCTGCTTAGCAACATTAGTGCAGAACTAGAAATTCATCAACAAACTTGAAGAAAAAAAATCATTTTTGATGGGAAAAATTTCAAAATGCTATTTCCTTTTTCTTTGGATCTATTTTAGAATCTTTTACGCAAACATAACCTCAACTTTTGCACAAAAAATGAGTGAAGGAATTTACATAGAGAAAAAATCTTAGTGATGCAATTGTTTAATAGAATTGTGTTATAAATGTAATGAGCCTTTTTTACTAGATGGTCGATTTTTCATTAAGCATTCCCTCAGGGAAACGGCACCAAACGGTGCGCCATTGTGTCCATTCGGTGCGGAAGTGTTAGATTAATTGAGATTTATCAAATCAGCTAGACATAACTAAATGTATAAAATGCTTTTGGTCTTTTTGTAAAAAAAAGCCAAAAATTTTTTGTCGATTTTTCCTCGAAAACAGTATTTTTTCATCGTTTCGAACATTTTTTAGTTTGTCGAAAAAATTTTTGCGATAACTCGCTTCAATCGGCCCCTCCCCCGTTAAACAATGCGAAAAGGGGTCATCTTTATCAACAACCGCAACAAGACAAATTTCAAAAAAATTTGAGAGGCAAAATTCAAGTCGAAAACTTTGTAAAAATTTTGAGTCAGAAAATGTTAATTTTGAGTCTATGACAACTCACTAACAGAAATCAAAAGTCATGCCGCCGGCCCACGAGGGGGTGAGGTCGACATAAAAATAAAACTATTCGGTACTTATTTCGGAACAGCAGACACATTTCATGGAAATGAAATTTTTTCTAAAAATAACTCTTCTATGGGGGTAATTTTATGCGAGGAATCCGAAAAAAGTATTTTCGAAGCGCCAAAACGGCATCCTAAGTCAGAAAAAAGGCATATTTTGACGTAAAACCAGTGTATATACATGGAGATAATCCTATTATATACACTGGTTTTAATTCAAAATATGCCTTTTTCTAACTTAGGATGCCGTTTTGGCGCTTCGAAAATACTTTTTTCGGATTCCCCGCATAAAATTACCCCTAGACTCTAGGACAGGGATGCTAAGAACATTTGTTCAAAATCAGAAAATCTGACTTCAATCAGATTTTAGGAGCAAAAATCAGCAAAATGCTACTAATTTTTCATTTTATTTATAAATTTAGCAAAATTTCGCATCTCAAAATTCAGGATTGACACTGAAAAATCAGATTTTTCCAGATTTGACACCTCAAAATCAGCACTTTTCTGAAAACATCAACAGACTTGGCACCCCTGCTCTAGGGCCTAGAGGAATTATGTTCAGAAAATTTTTTATAAAAATTTCATTTCCATGAAATGTGTTCGCTGTTTCGAAATCAACTATTAATTAACGCATAGTACCAACTATTCATTAACGCATAAAATTAAAAACAAAATAAAGGCATAACAATTTATCAATCCTATAATTTCGGTGGAGTACCGCCTTGAGCTTCGGCCGAAAGTAATTGGTGTTCTTGGAATCTCAATGAAAGCCGCTGTGTCATTTTTAGATATTTCTCCAAACAATTTTTCGTGCATTTATCTTCTTTATCGGATATAGTTCTTAAAATTAAAAAATTTTTACACTGGGAATAATTTAAATCTCTTTCAAAACTTTTCAATGAAAACGATTAAGTAGGCATGAAAAATTTATGAATGTCCTACTCAAAGTAAGTGAAGGGAATTCAACATACCTTGCAGTAAGGTCATGGATGCATGAGCCAAAACACTGTTCAGTGACCATGTTATATTGTATCAGGAAATCCCGGAATGTCTTTAAATCACTTTCTGTAGTATTAGCAGCCATTGAAATTCGATCTAAAAAGTTGGAAGCTAGTAAAAGACCTCTAAATAGACGTTTTCAGTTGATTTTAAAGAAAAAATTTTGACTTTTTGACCACGATAAGTGGGACATAAATAGTGAACTAGCTCCAAATGTTGCTATAAGCGCATTAATCACTGCAAAAATATACAAGGGATGAAAACAAATTACAATCAAAATATATAATTAAAAATTTATTTAAAAAATATATAACAATCCCGTATAGAAAAAGTTGAAGCTCTACTTCTATAAATATAGATAAATTTCTATGACGATTTTTTCTTCAATTGCTTCAAGATTTCAATGGCACTTAACAGAGTTTCGTCACTCTAAAATAGTTGCATTTTGTTTTTACATTTCATGCAGCGCCCCGGGTCTGCGTACCTTTGTATTACTGCCATACCCGCGGCCAGGGTCAAAAAAGCGTTTTCCACATTCAAAATTTTACAGTGAAATTTGAAGCTACTACACAATAGGGGGCCACCCACGTGAAAATTTGTCTGGAAATGATCCCCTCTAGGGATAAAAACATGCGGGGAATCCGAATTTGAAATTTTCGAAGCGAAAAACGCTTCCCTGATTCAGGGAAGGAGTATTGTGTATTGAAGCGAAACGTCACAAAAATTCGATTTTTGCCTAAAAACGACCCCTTTTGGGAGAAAAAATGCTCGGGGAACCCGAATTTAACATTTATAAAATTCCTCGAATTCAAGAAAAGCTGTATATCAACAAGAAAATCATTTGTTAAATTCGGATTCCCCTGCACACGAACCTTGAAAAAACACAATCGAACAAAATGGTCATTGCCAGCTTTGTTTTCGCCAGAATAAAAAGCTGATGGTGGGATCGTCGCAAGTTTTCGCTCCCTACATAGCCATCTAACAAAATCAAAATCAAGTGGATCGTCAGTCTCAGATCTTTGTTGATTTTTACCAGGCCAATCTAAAATTTAAACTAAAATGCCAATTATTTTGTTAACTTTTTTATTGGTTCATGAAATGTTTCCAAATAATTTTGCGCCACCACCTTTTCGCTTTTTTTATAAAGCGAATCCGTATGGAAAATCACATTCAATTTTTAACCTTTAAAAAGATACCTATATCACTAAAATCGGCAATCATGAAGTAGCCAGCTTCAGGAATAATCGGCGTCAAACCAGCTTCTCGCAAACCTTTTGCCAAAAGGTCACGTTTCGGTAAAAGTTCCGAAGCAAGTCCAGTAAGAAGATGGCTCTCAGAAAATCTCCCCTCTTCAATAATTGCCAAATCCATTTCAAAAGCTCTAGCTGAAAAGCTAAGTAAGTACATGCCATTTATTAAAATACCTTACCCAGTGCTTCCTGTGTCGGTGTAGAACAAGTAAATACACAATTTTGATGAATCGTCTTTAAAGGAGCTAACAATTGAGCCGGACCAAGAGCCCATCCAAGTTTCCAGCCAGTAGCAGAGAAGGCCTTTCCAGCACTTCCGATTGTTATAGTTCTTTCATACATTCCAGGTAAACTAGCTATAAAGTGTAAATATAGCTAGTTTGTGCTTGTTTTTAAGCTAAAAATGCTCAGAAAATTACTATTTTTGTTGGCAAAAATCGTAATTTTTTGGACATTTTGGTGAAAAAATGAAAAATTTTGATGAAACATCCATCACCTAGGATCGTTATTGAGGATGTTGCCCTTCATCGTAGGATAACGATGTCCGTAACGAATAACACTTGTCCTCGGTGAAAGTTGTACATGACAGTGTCATGTGACGATTGGCCGCGGTGACGGGAATGTTTCGTGCCCAAAACTTATCGAATTTTTTCACTAAAAAGTCAAAAATTTTCCATTTTTTCACCAAAATTCATCATATTTTTGCCAAAATTGTCATTTTTATAAATTTTCAGTCCCGAATTCCGACCGGGATTGGGGTCGGAAATCCAAGTATCGGACTTCGGGACCTAAAAAAACTCTAAGTCCCGGTCCCCGTAAAATTCTAGTTCACACTGACCAAATCGGATCATTTCATGTCCGGGATAAATATGCCATTCATAAACTTCATCAGCAATGACGATTAAATCATGTTTCTTCACAAGTTCAGCCAATGCAAGCAATTCTTCACGAGAGAATAGTTTCCCAGTCGGGTTATGTGGATTGTTGAGAATGAGCATTTTTGTCTTTGGCGTGATCTTGGATTCAATTGCAGAAATATCCAGCTTATAATCGGCACTCGAGATTGGATTGGGTGCTAGCGAGAGGACCACTGGAACTGGGACACCACCAGCCAGTTTAATTTGAGGGACATAACTATCATAGGCTGGTTCCATAACTAAAAAATCTTAATAAGTAAAAATGTTGAAATGACAAAGATATACAGTGTCAAATGGGAATACCGTGTTGACTTTTTATATGACAAAATTAAAAGCTGTGTATAAAAAAACCGAAATTTGGTCTTTTTTGGCGAAAAATTTTCTCTTCCAAAATGTTTTCAAGTAGGATTTCCTACCGAAAATAACTGAAAAAATACGAAAATCTTATATTTCATGGTCTGGAAGGCGTTTTCAAGGTTTTTAGATGCGCGCAATCGATTTTTCACATAAAAATACCCCTAATGAGTCATTTTGGAAAAATTTTCGCCAAAAAATGACCAAATGGCGGTTTTTTTTTGGAACACCCTGTAAATTATCTACCTATAACTTCATCTCCGTGATCAAGCCACCCAAGGAAAGAATAATAAAGTGCTAGATAAGCACCAACTGTGACCAAAACATCGGTTTGTGGGTTCACAGGATTCTTCAGAAATCGTGAATATAAATTTGCCAAAACATTCACAAGCCGAGTATGGCCAAATCCTAAAAGAAATATCAGTTAAAGTGTGAAAGTGAACTCTCACCTCTTGTATACTGATGCCAATCAGTTCTTTCAGGGTGTTCGGACACTTCGGTTAACAAGTCTGATACAAATTTTGGCATAGGAGTATCAGGAAAACCCTATAAAAATAAGGCATAACACATCAAAAGTTTAGGGACTAACAAGTAATTGAATACAAGAAATTTGGGTTTATTCAAGTCTGGAGGCCCAAAAAAAGGTAAATATTGGCCATTTTTAGTAGAAAAATGACAGTCCAGGGGGTCAGGCATGTAGGGAGGGAAATCCGAACAATTGCCCCCCCCCCCCCCCCGCCAGAAAAAATTTTGAAAAATCATAAGGGTATCCCTTATGCTTTTGTCCAAAACAAAGATTCAAAACCTGTGGATTTTGGTCAAAATTTTGCAAAAAATCACAGCTACCTGTGGATTTTGGACTTTAGGTCATTGTCCCCCCGTCAGAAAATCTTGGCTATGTGCCTGCAAGGGGTAGTTACCCCCACCTACGGCACTATGCCTTTGTTTCCCCTTACAAGATCAAAAATACCTGTCCTATATTTACGGCTTTGCATTCCACAGCCAAAGTTGTAAATTCGACCCTAAATAAATTCGATAAAGAAGATTATATTAAAGCAAGGTGTACCAAATACTTGGCTTGCTATCCATAACGCGAACTGCTGATTTTCGAGAAGTCGGCATCCCAATTTTATTCGAAAAAGTTCTATAACAAAAATTACTACCTCTAATAAATAAAGGAAAATTAAGTAATTTTACTAACATGAGTTGTGTCCTTTAGTTAAAGTTTGCAGAATGTAATTGTGACACGTGGTTGAAACTTGAACGTTTTTAAGACAAGTAGCTAATTTTACAACAAAAAAAAAGTTCTAAAAGAGTAAATCCTTGAGTATATTTTCAAAAATCGTTTAACAATAAAGAGAAAAATTTATGCAAAATTCAAATAACTAACGAGTGCTATACAAATAGGGTAGGGTGGCTGAAGTCGAGATAAAATTACGAGACTGAGATATTCGAGATTGGACCCACGAGATCATTGAGATTTGGGAGCGACAAGATCGAGATCTCGAAACTTTAGGGCCTAGACCAGGGCTCGGAATGAAAAAAAATGAAAATCAGAAAAAATGTCAAACAATTAGATTTTTGATTCAAAAACATTAAAAATACACTATATCAGAGCTGCGAATAAAAAAATCAGATTTTCGATCTAAAAATGACATAATCATTCCATAAAGACAAAAAATTAGCGATTTTCAGAGTAGAAATGTTTTTACAAAGACCAAAAAGTAACATAAGCTCAAAAAAGTAACGATTTTCGAGTAGAAAAAAAGTAGCATAAAGACAAAAAAGTAACGATTTCGGGGTAGATAATCGGGATGGCTCTATTTTACTTTAGGAGTCCAATCTGCCTTTAGGAGTCCAATCAACTTTTAAGAGTCTAATATATTTTTTAAGAGTCCAATCAACTTTTAAGAGTCCCATAATTTTTTTAAGAGTCCAAATCTAGTTTTATTTATTTTCAGCGTAAATTCACAATTTTTAGTAAAATATAATATTTCAAAATGTAAAAAATTTATATTCATAAATCGTATGTAAGGCGAACCTCTTCCAATAGGTTCTGAAATATTTTTTTATTTTCATGATAGCGGCGGAACATATATTGGTATAGGTACGTTGGAAGCATAGCTTCAGATGTGCCATGAAGATGTTTTAAACTGCGTTTTAGTGCAGACCATGTGGCCTCGATCGATTGAGTATGAATATTTCGATCTGTAGGATCAACAAAAATGCGTTTTATGGTTGACCCATCTGAAAAAATATGATGATATTGCATTACGCATAGGCCTAAACCTATGCCTAGGCTTAGCCCTGAGCCTAGGCTTAGGCCTGAGCCTAGGCTTAATAAGAAATAAATTTTGGACTCTTAAAAGTTGATTGGACTCTTAAAAAATGTATTGGACTCTTAAAAGTCGATTGGACTCCTAAAGGCAGATTGGACTCCTAAAGTAAAATAGAGCCATCGGGATCAGGTCCGAGATTCCCGATTTCAAGATTGCTCAGGGATCCCAAAATCACAAAAATGGCCATTTTCGGGTCAAAATCGTCGGGATATCCCGATTNCCTAAAGTAAAATAGAGCCATCGGGATCAGGTCCGAGATTCCCGATTTCAAGATTGCTCAGGGATCCCAAAATCACAAAAATGGCCATTTTCGGGTCAAAATCGTCGGGATATCCCGATTTCGGGATCCCCTCGACCCGACTCGCGATTAATCGCGTGATTTTGTCGCACGCGACTTAATTGCATGACTAAATCGCGGCGCGATTTCGCTACACTTACATTTCGATGTAGAAAGATCAATTTTTTTATCGACTTTAAAGTGGAACGTTAAAGAATAACGATGATCTTTTGACCGAAAGCTAATTAAATGATAATCTTTGTATTTTTGATCTCCGAGATAACCTTCGCTTCTATAACACTGATAAAATGGCAAAATTTCAGGCGAATGATAAAAATTCCAGACAAAAATCCAATTTGATGATTTGAAAAATTATAAAAGGACCTCATTCATCCATACAAAATTGAGAGAGAAGTGATGTTTGTTCTGGTATTCACCATATTCTTGTTCCCATGCATTCAAACCTTTCCAAGTCCGCAAAAATGGACATGTTCGGGTATTAATTTGGAGTTTATGTACTTTTTTAAAGGTCTTTAAATAAAGATATGATAATGCATAAAATTCCTTTCAATTAGAATGGGAACTTTTTACTAGGGCTGCGGGCGGGATCCCGCCCGCACCATTTTTTAAGAAAAATCCCGCATCACAACCCCGTACGCACATTTTTGAAAATCCCACAACTCCGCCCCGCAATGTCTTTTTTCATCGAAAATTTGGGCAAAATCGACCGTTTTTAAGTGATTTTTTCATTGAAAAAATGACCATTTTTAACCAAAATTTTCAATTTTTTGGTCATTTTTTGATTAAAAACTCTTGTTTATTCTACAGAAATTTTTATCATCTATCGACGCATGGAAAAAACTAACGATTTTATACATTATCAAATCAAATCAATTTATTTCAGAAACCTACAGTCCAACAATAAATGTATACAGACCATATAAGTGGTTGCTAGTCAATAAACTTAGTATAATAAACCTAACAATATATAACAAAATATTAAATTGCTTCTTCCATCCTTCTAACAGCCTCGACCTTCTTCGACAAGAGTTCGTACGTTTGAGATGTCTTTATTGAGTGCTTAAACAGAACCAGGTTTTGAGAGATGGCTTCAGCAGGCAGTTTTGTCCAGATGTCTTTGGCGACTTGAATTGGATTCAATCGTGAGGCCTTGGAGTTGTGATGTTTGGGCGCAAGCTGCAAATGCATTTATTGTTTTAACCAATTTTTTATCAACAAAATTTAACCTTTTTAACCCGCAAAAAACCCCGCCCGCAAGCTTTTAAAAACCCCGCAAAAAATTTTTGGAAAAAACTCCGCCCCGCAATCCCGCCCGCAGACCAACGCTCATCCGGGCTGAGAATGTAGAACTTCGAATACTTAAATTATTTGATAGAAAAATCTACCCACTTACAAANAAACCCCGCAAAAAATTTTTGGAAAAAACTCCGCCCCGCAATCCCGCCCGCAGACCAACGCTCATCCGGGCTGAGAATGTAGAACTTCGAATACTTAAATTATTTGATAGAAAAATCTACCCACTTACAAAAAACTTACAGATGGATGCTTGTTCTTAGCCGAAATCTGGATCGCTCGGTGCCATGTCCTTGGCACGCTAGTTTAGCGTTCTCTTTTCGTTTAGAGCCCAAGCGCACGGATTGTTGAGGTCTTATTTTTAACTTCTAAACAAAATGATATAGTTGTCAGAAAAAATTGAGAAAATTTCAAAAATTACGTAAAAATGGCGTTTAGAATGGCATAAAAAACATCTTACACATGGGTGTTTTTAGAGCGAGTGTACGAAAATTATTTGTGCCAAAGTTCATATGCGAAAAATCATAGAACCACTTTTTACACTATCGTCTCGACCAGGGTCGAAAATCAACTTCCAAGGGTAAAAATTGAAAATTTTTTGGAACTTATGCACTTCGGCCCCCCCCCAAATTTTTGGGGGGGGCCGAAGTGCATAAGTTTCAATTTTTTTAACTTAGAAAACCTCAATTTTGGTGAAATTTATGTCAACTTGTTGTAGAGCGCATGAACAACAACCCAAAAAAGCCGCATCAAAAAATCTTTCATGGTTGTCGAGCAATCATCGAAAGTATAGTGTTTTCAATCTGCTGTGTCACCCTGTACATATTAATTTTGTTTTAAAGAATAACGATGACCTTTTGACCGAAAGCTAATTAAATGATAATCTTTGTATTTTTGATCTCCNACATATTAATTTTGTTTTAAAGAATAACGATGACCTTTTGACCGAAAGCTAATTAAATGATAATCTTTGTATTTTTGATCTCCAAGATAACCTTCGCTTCTATAACACTGATAAAATGGCAAAATTTCATGCAAATGATGAAAATTCCAGACAAAAATCCAATTTGATGATTTGAACAATTATAAAAGGACCTCATTCATCCATACAAAATTAAGAGAGAAGTGATGTTTGTTCTGGTATTCACATTCACCATATTCTTGTTCCCATGCATTCAAACCTTTCCAAGTCCGCAAAAATGGTCATGTTCGGGTATTAATTTGGAGTTTAGCAATGCTAGTTATTGCTTGTATGTTGATAAAACTATGAATTATACAAATGCTGAAAATTTTTGTCATGGTATCAATTATCCTGTGTGTAGTGGACTAAATAATACCGGACATTTGATCTCGATACATAGTGCTTTTGAAAATGCTTATTTTGCTAGTAGGTTTTTTGATAGATAGAATGAAAGAACGGCACTAGGCCCCTCGTTACGGTTACGGGCTCTCGTTACCGAGTACACTCATCACGGCCACTCGTTACGGCCTCTTTGCACTAATTTTTAAGTAATTTTGATTAATTTTAACTTTAAAAATTCAATTTTTTCATAAAAATTGGAAAAGTTGTTTATGATTTCCCCCTCCCCCATTTTTGAAATCCTGACAGGTCGTAACAAGCGGTTTCTGTAATGAGGGCTTGCAGACAAATGACAAGCGGACATTTGACAAGCGACATTTGACAAGAGTTTTTTTTACTGAGGGGTGACATTTGACAAGTACAAACTACAAAAAATGGGTTTCTTTGGATCATGGTTATACTTTGAGTGAAAAGATATTAAGCCACTGTGGTACAGTGGCGAAGCCGTCGGCCATTGCGCGACAATATATCCTGGTTCGACTCCCAGCTCCGGTAAAAAGCTTTTGCTGAAAAAATTTTTTAAATTGAATAAAAAGTTGCCGGATTCAATTTAAATACCCACCCTTTTGACCTGCAGCCTAAGGTCACAATAGGTCATTCTATTGCATATTCCATAATTTAACCTTAAGATCGCGCGGGGGTTCAAACAAAAATCTAGTTCTTGTTCAATGAATATATTTTTCCCCAAGAAACGAAAAAAATTGATTTTTCGGCCATATTCACTTCCCACGGTTTACAAAAAAGATTTTTTAAATTTTACTCACTGTCTATATAACCTCGCCATTTTTCGCGGCTTAATTGTCGGTCCTGCTCCGCCGGAGAGGGGTTCGCTTCGCTCGGGGTTACATTTTTGCGAGGTTAGACCCATCGCGGCGCGAAGCGCCTTTAATCCTCCCGCGAAATCTTAATCCCCCTTCGCTCCGCTCACCCCCCCCCTTCTGGGGGCTACGCAGGGTCGACAATTAACGTGGTCGTTTAGAAAGCATTAAATTGATTCCATGTGTTTTTGAGTCCTTGTGTATTGTTTTTTCCTTTTCAAATTGTGTTTTTTCATATCAATTTCTTGTTCAAATTGTGTTTTTTCCAATTCGGAATAATTATCTTATTCTGAATTTTTGAAATAATTTTTTTCAAACAATGCTATTTTTTCCCCTATATTCGAAGTCCGAAAATCCTAAACGAAAATCTCAGAAATTTCATTTTCAATCATATTTATTTAGGTAGAAACAATAAACAAAACAATAAAAACAAAACAAATGATAAAATAAAATAAAACATGTTTAATAAATTTATCGAGGCTCGACTTCAATCATGGCATCGAAGAAAGACAATACACAACGGTAATCCTCATAGTTTTCAATAATATCGTAATAAAAATGTTCGATTGGATCTCTGATTCTTCTGCCCAATACATACTCGACTCTTGCATACTCGTTACATAACTTCGTCATAAAAACATCGAACTATAAAAGTATAAATTAGCGCTTCTAATGTGAAACAATCTTACACATGGGTATGTTATGCCTAATGCCCATCTGCTCGATGAAATGCTTCGACGGCATTATTGGTAATCGGAATTCTATTAAGAAATAGCTCTCGACAATTCCACAATTCACTTTCATAACGTGGTCTGCGCCAAATACCATCTTTATAGTAGCCAATCCAAGTTTCCTCGAAATAACGGATGAATCTCGCTACATCTGGGCGGATTCGTTCTAAAATAGTTTTAGTTATTTTTTAAGAATTCATAGATCCCTACAAGAATAAGGTTATTTTTTGGCAAAAATTTTTCAAAAATCGCATTAAAATACCCCTTATAGATGATTTTTAAAAATTTTTCACCAAAAAACGCAAAAGTAAGGTTTTTTAGCTGGCCCTGTAAACATAAAAAGCATACCTTTGATACGAGCTTCATCTGAAAAAACAATTGGCTTTAGAAATTCATCAGTTTCATCTTTAGCATAACGCGATTTCACTAGCTCAATTGCTTGTTCCTGCGTAGACTTTTCACCAATTCCCGCAATCATAGCATCATAAGCAACCTAAAAAAAGTTGCGTACGAATCCATCAATTCCAAAAGCTTTATTATCATTTTGAAACAAATTTCGCCAAGAAATGATCACATGGCGGTTTTTGTACTTACTCGAATACGTTCCCATCGCTTATCACGGTCCATAGCATAGTAATGTCCAACAATTGTAGAAAGTTCTCCGTATTGTTGCTCTTTCAAGAAGTTTAGCAGTGTTTCCAGATAAGTCACTACAAATGGGCAACTTATATAACAACAAAATAACAAAAAAACCTCCGTTAGTGGGACTGGTGTCACGACCATCACCGAAGAATTGGATGAATAACATGGGCACATTCAACTTCTTCACGGCTTCAACAAGTGCCAGCAAATGGTCAATGTGCGAGTGAACTCCACCATCACTAACTAAACCGGCTAGATGAAGTCGGCCGTTTCCTTTAACTGCTCGCTCAGCTGCTGCTTTAAGGGCTTCATTCTCGGTTAACTTCTTGTTCCGAACAGCCATATTTATACGTACTANCCATCACTAACTAAACCGGCTAGATGAAGTCGGCCGTTTCCTTTAATTGCTCGCTCAGCTGCTGCTTTAAGGGCTTCATTCTCGGTTAACTTCTTGTTCCGAACAGCCATATTTATACGTACTATGTCCTAAACAAAATTTGCATACTAATAAAAAATTACCGAAAATGTCGAAAATTTTGCTAAAAATTAGACAAAAATTGTTAAAAAATAGCAATTTTTTTTTGAAAAAATGATCAATTTTGGACATTTTTTGGTGAAGCACTAGATAATTAAAAGACATTAAAAAACGACTGACTGTAAAAATTTCAGCTTTAACTTTGTTGCCTCCTTTAGGAGCATGGTTGTGTCCTCTTCTAACATTGATAGCCGAAGTTTCTTCAGCGTAAGATACAGATCCTTTACATCCGGTAGAAGTTCGTTGATCGCAATAATAAAAATCGACTCCTTTTCGGTTTTTGTAATTCAAATTATAAGCGAAGCCGTCAAGCGAAAGTTTTGACTTCCTTTTTCTCGAATTATAGCACGCAATCTAAAAATGAAATGTATGTCAGTTTTTTAAGGGACAATGCACGCTCTAACAATTTTTAAGAACAGATTTTCGTTTCAATAATTAGACTAAATTGCAAATCAAGCAAACAATTAGGTCTAAAAGTTTGAAAAAGTTAGTTAAACTCCTAATTGTTTACTGATTTGCAATTTAGTCTAATTATTGAAGTGAAAATCTTCTTAAAAATTGACGGTGTACGCTCTAACAATTTTGAAGAATAGATTTTCGTGCCAATAATTAGATCGAATTGCAATTCAGGCAATTTTTTTGAACAAAAAACTTTTGCAAAACAATCATAATTCAGCAAAATTGCATGCATTGCAATTAGATCTAATTATTGGCACGAAAATCTGTTCTTCAAAATTGTTAGAGCGTGCACCGACCCTTTAACAAACGACTAACCTGTACTGGCACCATTTGATCTTGAATCTGTTCCGGCTGATCCGGGATATTTTCTAATATCGGCACAATTTGGTCCTCAGGCTCTGATAGGATCTCTCCTTCTTCAAGATCTTCTTCTTGAACTGCTTCATTAAGTACGAAAAATTCATAGAATTCTTCCATATTGCTAAAAATTTCCATAAACATTCCATCAAAAA
>OZJO01003331.1:0-43681 GCA_900406225.1 Acrobeloides nanus | reverse complement strand
ACACGTGTGTAAAAAGTACACACGTATTAGTCTGGCTAACATATATTAGTCTGGCTCAGTCATACTATTTGATGTGACGCGTCTATAACGTGAAAAGTAAAAATCGATTTTCTAATTTCTCCAGTGGGGCACCCCCTCGATTTTGGGGTCAAAAGTCTTAGAACAAAATGGTATATCGTGTGAAGGGTTTGGATCGCACCTTCAAAAGTTAGTCCAGATCAAATGTTAACAAATACCCTCAAAATATTGAGTCCTTGATCGGTTGTCCATAAAGGAGATTGTTGAGATTTTTGTGCTTTTTGTCGACTCTTAAGCCTTGATCAGTTGACTAAAATTTAAAAAAAGTTTGATCGGACGACTTCCAAAATTGGTGATCCCCCCCCCCAATTGGGACTTCCAAAATTGGTGATCGGTTGACTCCCCCCAATTGGGGGGGGGGGGGGGGGGGTGTTAACGTCTGGTTCAGATATATATACATAGACATTACACGTTTATATAAGAAGATATCAACAAATTGGCAACTTTTTTTGAGTACAGAGGTCAAGTTTCTAAAATAAAGATTCTTTTCTTAAAAAAAACACTTATTGTAATTTTGCTCACATCCATCAAATTTTTTCTTCCAAAAATTTGACCTCTAAAAAATTCTCCACATTTTTTACCTTTAATTACTTTTTTTTGATAGGAATTTTTCTCCCTTACACAAACTTCTCTCATATTTTTGCTCAAAAACACGCCAAAAATGACCTTAGTTTTTTTTCTTTCTAATAATCACATTGCTGTCCTTGAACGAAAGGAGAATTATTTTTAACCATGGTCTAAAGTCTTCTTTTCCATTCCGCTATCTTCTATAATTTATTCCAATTGTTGTGTCCTTTGCGAAAACTTTTTATGGTGTGCAGGATCGAATAAAAGAACGAGTAAGCATCTTTGTTGGCAACAGTGATATAAAAAATTTGAAGAGAAATGCACAGCTGCGAGAGATTTTTTGAGTTTTCTTTTCATGGCTAGAAAATTGAAAATTTTGATTTTGGGCTCAAAAGATTCCTCTAGACCTCTATCCACAACAAATCGCAATTTTTTGGGCATTTTCATTTTATAAGCAAGCGTTTTGCAACAAAAATAATGCCTGCGGCGCAAGTTTAATCATGCTCTTTCTCTTGGTAATCTGTGTATCTCTTACCTTGAAGGAATCCTTCAAAAAAATTTCTTGGGTCCCAGGACGGATCTTCATTTCTTTCCAAGTACAAGTGGGATTCGGAGTCACATGACTCCTAGATATACCACTGATGTTCCATAAAAATTCGTATTTTCAGAGACTCATTCTCGAATAAAGCTTCGAAACATGCAGATCACAAGTTTTTCATCATTTATTCAACATTTCGCTTCGTTATTTCGATATTGCTTTCTTTCATATTTTTCTTCATTTCTCATCTCTCCGCATACTCATATGACAGACCATGCCCTAGCAACAAAAAACCTCAGCAACACAATAATTTATTCTCGTATGGCCTTATCGTCGAGGCAACCAGTCTCTACCGTAACCTCAAAAAGATGGATTGCTGAGGCAGCCGGTTATTTTGCATATTATTCCGTTGTTGTCTCGCATCTTCCAACCTTGGGGGCGCGGCTGTCATTTCCGCGCGGACAGATGGCGCCAAAACACATAAAAAATCACAGAAGAGTTGGGAAAGAAGAAGAAAGAAGCGGTTAGGTGTCGGCATAATAGGCTGGATGGGTTGTCTATTTCGAGGGTGGAATGGGAATAGGCTCCAGGCGGAGGCATTGAAAAAGTGAGATGTGAAGACGATGATCATGGCCTGTTTGGCTTGCGCTTCGCGGTTGTTTTTTTTGTTCATTCTTGGACGACGACCTTGACAGTGGTTGGCAGTGCGCCATTCATTGCGCGCAGCTTGATGCCTGTTGAAAAGATGTTGGGTGGTTTTGTCTTGGATTTTTAATCCTTTTAGGTTATTTTAAGAGTTGTACAGTATTTTTAACTTTTTTGTACAAGTTTTGGTGAAGAAAAAGATACCAAAAGCCATCTTCAGATCTAGGGAATCGTTCCCCGTTCCTGAAGAAATTGAAATTTTTCAATTTGGGGGAAACCAATGCGTTGTTTATATTTTGTAAATCTTTTAAAAATTGCACATTTTTCAATAGCTGTCCAACCTGAAGCACTAAAACCGACCCTAACTCTGTTCATAATTGTCTTGCCTCTACTTAACGTATAAAACTCATTTATATAGCGATAATCGTTGTTGCAAATGCCATTAAATGTCATGCCTTTGGCTTTGTCGGTGGCGATTTATGTCAGGATCTAAGAAATATTTCATTTTTTGATCTTCGGACTCCGCTTTTCGATAGTATAACTTTTCGTACAATTGTGGTTTGCATGGACTTTTTGTACAGTTATTTTTTATACGAACACTTTTTTTACAAACATGTACGATACTTTTCGTACAATTATTTTCGTGCGAACTTTTCGTTGTACTAACGTAACTAGTTGTACTAACGAAAAATAATTGTACGAAAAGTTCATATGAAAAATAATTGTACAGAACAATTGCACGAAAAGTTTGTACGAAGCACAATTGTACGAAAAGTTATACTGCCGACCAGTGGGTCATATTTCTCAGATTTTTCCACCCAATCCAATAAAATTTTCTCCTAATCATTTTCAGTGTCCAAATATCTCCTAGCTCAATTTTCATTTTTTTTATTTCTTGTTTAATTCAAAGCAATAAAATTTTCTTGGATACAATACAGGGTGTGCGGAAATTATCCAACCCCCTACCGATTTCCGGCGAATTTTTCGCGGGAAATCAGTAAGAAGTTAGATAATTTTTTTCGTCTCAATACACTTGTTGTGATCCCCTATCGATCACAGGTTCCTGCATTTACAGTAATTCATAAATTACATGAATATATTGTGCCACTGATAGGCTCGAAGCTTGAACACATGAAAATTGCATAAAAAATCCTCTTTTTAAAATTTTTCACAAATTGAACCATTCAAAAATGAAAAAATGTAACAAATTTGAAATTTGTTATCTATACCCGTCGAATGTATTAAATTAATCTTGCATTAAAGTTTATTTTTTTGAATATCACTTTATGGTCAATTAAAATGGAATTTAGTCTATTTTGTAACAAACATCTCTGTTTTTATTTTGAAAGTGCGTGTTTTTATATGTTAATTGATCATCTTTGATCTTTTACGGCGGGAAAGACTTAAAATTAATAACTATTTTTTGTTTTTTTAGGAAGTACAAAGTTCTTGAGTTGAGCGTACAAAGTTCTCGAATTGAGCCAAATAAAAACAGTCGCGTTGGTTAACAATGGAAACGGCAAGAAAAGAACGTGAAAGTCATGAGGTTTGTAAATTTTAAGTCATTATGCACTTTCCTTTATGACCTTGAGACATAAAAGGGCAATCCAGGCAAGACAGGTACATAACAAGGTGTAATGTCGAACAGGGTGTGAGATGGTACGAAGTATAAAGGAGAGTATATAAGGATGGATAGGGCAGGGCAGGCAGTGATAGGGAGAAGAGTCGGCTAGGGGAAGAGGTGGACACTTACCCAAAAAAGGCCATTTTTCCCAAAAACATTATGATAAGGGATTAAAAAATTTTTTAAACTATCGGGGGCACTTCCACTTTGCCTACGCTACTGGGGTATGGTAGGGCTTAGGCAAGGCATAGCTTAGGCTTAACTTAGGATTATTTGTTGGCTTAGGCTTATGTCTAGGTTTAGGATTAGTCTTAGGCTTAGACTTAGTCTTAGGATTATTTGTTGGCTTATGCCTAAATTTAGGCTTATGCCTAAATTTAGGCTTATGCTTAGGATTAAACTTAGGCTTAGTCTTAGGCTTAACCTTAGTCTTAGGCTTTAGCTTTATCTTAGGCATAGTCTTAGTATTATTTGTTGGGTTAGGCTTATGCTTAGGTTTAGGCTTAGCCTTAGGCATAATCTTAGGATTATTTGTTGCTTAGGCTTAGGTTTAGGTTTCAGCTTATGCCTAGTCTTAGACATAGCCTTATGATTACTTGTAGTTTATGCCTAGGCTTAGACTTATGATTAATCTTGTGCTTAGGCTTTGTCTTTTGCTTAGGCTTAATCTTAAGCTTAGGCTTATGGTAGGATAGGCTATAACAGGATAAAGTAATACATATAATTTTTTAGGCTCCTCTACTTTCCTCAACTTGTGGTCAACCAATTACCACTTGTATACCTTTTTGTGCCTCGAATGTCGCCTAACATAATTTTTTATGGTAATTTATTTTTTTTAAGTTTTTTTAAATTTTAACTTCCCATTTTTAGCTTCTTTTTCCCACCACAATCCTATCTAGAAAATCTTTAGTGATCTCGTGTGATGTCAACTGTCGCTTTTCTTCCGTGTATAACTTCGCTTTCTACTTTTCTTTCCAGTGAAATAACAAATTTGAAAATGATGAATACAAATATTTTAAAGATATTTTTTAAATGAGATTCAAAAAATTGTGAGTTTTGAAATTCGATTCTTAGTTAGATTTTTTCACAAGACTAGTTTTATAGCTTCATCGTTTCACATATTAAGTCATATGTATAGGAGGAGGAAAGTATAAGCCCATGATGACGGTTGATGATGGGAAGGGGGTAGTGGCGTAGGTAGAAAGTCGACTAGGGGACACTTCTCCAAAAAAGGCCGATTTTTAAAAAAAAAACGACTGGAAAGGGGTCTAAATTTTTGATGGCATAATATGTGAACGACTCCTATGTAGTCTTTTCTTATTTTAGTCAAGATATTAGTGAAATTTCTATGTGTTTTATTTGTTTTTTTAAGATATATCAGGCATATTACTCGAGGTGTATATAGATTTTTAACTTTTTTTAATTTTGAATTCTACCACATACTAGAGTTTTAATTGATAATTTTTTGATAAATGTCAAATAGATATCAATTTGAAAATTCTACCCTATTATTGTTGCTGCCTTATTCTTCCCACTGCGATGCCACTCAACTTGGTGTATATAAAATTTTTTTATTGTTTTTAATATAATTTTTTAGTAAAAAAAAATTTTTCGCCAAAACATGGCTATTTTTTGCAATTTTTGTCTAAACATGTTTTTTCTTTTAATTTTTCATTACCACATACAAAAAATATTTTATGAAAAGTTTTTAAAATCAACGAAGTTGTTGTGTTTGAACATTTTTGCTGTAAGTCAAATTAAAATTTTGCTAGATTAGGTACCAAAAGATTAACAAACAAATAAAAATTGAAAAAAAAGATTTAAAAAACTTTTCAAAATTTTTCATGCCGGGAAGGCAATGTACTCAGGCTTTATTACATTCTTTCTATAATCGAGTTTTTATGTCTCTATGCAAAATTTCAAGGCAGGGTGTCCATATCATTTTTCGATGAGGATGAGATTTTTTATCTTAGGGTGGGGATGATGGTGCAAAATTTTACTCTGAGGATGAGAATCTCACCACTTTTTCACCTAGTTATAAGTGGAGGCGTCATCGGGATTCGTGGACTCCCAACGATTTAGCTGTAGGAGAAGGAGCCGAGGACCGGTGTTCGCTTCGAAATCCAATTTTTCCCTGAATCAGAGTCAGGGAAGATTCCCCACATAAAATTACCTCTAGAGGGGTCATTTTTAGAAAAATAAATTTCCGAGTCCCAAAAAATAAAAAAGCCACTTGTTTGGGTCACCCTGTTCATATTTTTTACTTGTTTATTATTTTACCACTATATAATGGAAGTAGATTTTGACATTATTTTAAAAAATGTTTTCGCTTCAATACATAAATTTGTTGGATGCTCTAAATATTTACCAAAAACATTTTATAAAAGTTGTCAAAATCTGCGATAGCGGGTAAGCAATTTTAATAGCTTTATATTAATGCTATTCTTATATCTTTTATTATAATTTCTGCATTTTTTTGAATTTTATTTAGTAGATTAGTATTTCGAATGGTTCCGGTTGACTAAGAACAAAGATATTGTTTATAAAAAGTTGCACCATAGAAACATTTTTAACATTTGGAACTACTTCGGCTCTGATACCCCTGATTGAACGTGGTCTAAAATCGAAAAATTTTACGCCACTGGCTATAAGCAATTTAACTTGATGCTCTCAGATCGATCGGAACACATTGCGTGTGATTCTTTCATTTTTTCGAATAGTATTTTATATTATAATAACCATGACTTTTATATAATTAAAATATATACAAATTTTTGAAAAAATTATAGCAGGCTTACCATATTTCGAAATTCGCATAATTTTTTGGAAATTTGAATGATTCATCAAAAACTTACTTAGATAACCTTGTCTTTATTTTATAAAGACAAGGAGAGATCTCAAGTTGATGAACTCTTAAAATTTCAAAAATAGCTGAAGGATCAAATTATGCGAATTTCGAAATATATCAAGCCTAATTTATAGCATAATAAAATATTTTTATTTTTTTCTCAAGTTGTATAATTTTATATCGAGTTCTAGAGGCTGTCCAGATATTACGTTATCAATTTTTCTGATTTATTTTACCTCTCCCCCACGTTATCAAGAATGCACTAGCGTTATCAACTTTTTGTGGAGAGGGCTGACCTCCCCCTAACATGATAACGTAATATCTGGAGGACCTCCTATGAGATTTATAGATTTTAGAGCATTAGGACTTTCTTCAACTTTTGTTTCTCAAACATACTTTCTACAACTTTTGTGATTATAACTTTTTCCCATAGTTTACATCATTTGATTTTTGAATATATCCCATTTTGCTATGCACTGAACACGATGGTGCGAAAATTTCTACTGAAAAATACGCCATAGGATATAAAAAAGTTGAAGAAAGCCCTAATTCCGATTTTAGTATACCACAAATTTTTTTAATGATCAAAATATTTTTTGTTAAGTTTCTGTTATTTTTTAATTAGTAGAAATAAATGTTTTTGATCTGCAATTATGAATTTTACTTCCGGATCAAACTAGATAAAAAAATTTTTTAGTGCTCAAAATGAAACATTTGTAAGAGTACTATGGACTGTTCAAGTATTATGTGATTCAAAATTTGCTAATTTTATCCCCCCCCCCCCTGTTGGAAAGAGGGAACCACATTTAGAACATTTAGTAAAAACAAAAATGCTCCATTTTTCATGAACTTTTCGGATATCTAAAAAATATCAACTTTTTTTCGCTTGGACTGGCCCTTTAAGGGAGCCCCTACATAAAATTCTGCATTAGTAGCGCTACTACAGATAATGGCAATTATCATCGCATAGAAGTTAAAGTACAGGATGGGCAAAAAAGTGGATTTTTGGGATCCGCAAATGTATTGGTCTAAAAATGACCCCTCTAAGGGTAATTTTATTTGGGGAATCTATTGCGCGCATTCCCGGACCCTGAAAATGTGTCCCTAACCCTGATTCAGGGAAAAATTGGGTTTTTGAAGAGAAATTCGTCGTTTTTCGCAATTTCAAAAACCCGATTTTTTCCCTGAATCAGGCCCATGAAGGCATTTTCAGGGAATGTGCGCAATCGATTCCCCACATAAAATTACCCCTAGAAACATCCAAAAAATCATAAAAATCCACTTTTTTGGCCCACCCTGTATATAAAAAAAATAGTGTTGTCGGGATCCGGATTTTTTTATCGGGATTGGGATCGTAAAAATGGGATCTGGATTCAAAAATCGGGAGTTTTTCGGGATCCCGATTTTATGCCTGGCTTTTCACTTCAATGCGTTTCGTTTCATCCCTGCTTCAATTTGAAGTGCAGAAGATTTTCGAGTATATGAAGGAAGATTTTTAAATTTTTGATGGAGACGACTGTTTCTTTCTATGACAAATAAAATCTTGGATTTTTTTAAGAGTCCAAACTCACAATTTTGTGAGTGATTCTATAATTGAGTTAAGAAAAACGCTAGTTTCTACAATTTTTATAAAGTATCACGATTCATACAGGTTTCTGCCAAGTTGAATCAAGCTTCTGATAATTGGTAGTTTGAATTGCTAAGCTACGAAATTACATTAAAAGCGCCGAACTTCATATCGAAAGCATATTTATAAGCCCAATGAGTCTTTATTAAATTACTACAAGGTGTCCCAAAAAAAACCGGCTTTTTGCCCTTTTTTGGGCAAATTTTTCAAAATTGTTTTTTTCAAAAACATTTCTAGGGGTAAAAATGGCTGAAAAACACGATTCCGGCGTCCAAAAAATTTTTCGACCCCAAAAAACCTCATAAAATGCAAAAAACGCGTTTTTTGAAGATCGTATCGACGAAAAATCGCTTTCTTCACTTTTTTCATATAAACACGTCTGATTCTCACGTATATACCGTTTTCGGGTACGGGGAACCGATTGGCGTTGCTTTTACTAAAATTTTACAAATATTTCATGATTTTTTTAGAGAAAAATGGCACTTTCAAGGGAAGATTTGATCGAAATTAGAACTTTATTGTCGATACGATTTTTCGTCGATACGATCTTCAAAAAACGTGTTTTTTGCATTTTATGAGGTTTTTTGGGGTCGAAAAATTTTTTGGACGCCGGAATTGTGTTTTTCAGCCATTTTTACCCCTAGAAATGATGTTTTTGAAAAAAAAATTTTTCGAAAAATTTGCCCAAAAAGGGCAAAAAGCCGGTTTTTTTTGGGACACCCTGTATAAACAAATGTGTTCGCGCGTGCTTTATTTGTTGTTGAAAAAGGATTTTTGGTTTTTCCCTGAATCAGGGTCAAGGAAACGTCTTTACGGTTTGGGAGTGAGCGCAATCGATTTCTAGCATAGAAAAACCTAAGAATTGACGGTTTTCTCATAAAAATCTGAAAATGTTTGATTTTCGCTTCAATACACCGATTCCTTTCCTGAATTAGAGTCAAGGAAGCGTTTTCAAGATTCAGGAATGCGCGCAATCGATTCCTCGCATAAAATTACCCCTATATAGGTCATATCGAGAGAAAAATGATAAATTTTAACTCATCTTTTTGAACTCTGTTGATTGACTCCCCCAGCTAGGACAGCTCCAAAATTCGTTAAAAATTGAAAAATTCGTAAAAAAATTGAAAAAATTCATTAAAAATTGAAAAGTTCGTCAAAATTGAAAAATTCGTCAAAATTGAAAAGTTATCGTGGCGAAAGTAACATGACGAAAGTTAGAGTGGCGAAATTCGTGGCGAAAGTTATAGTGCCGTCTTTTTCATTTAACTTGCACTTCCCAACCCAAGTGTGCTTTGGACCCCTCTTCTAGCTAGAGTTTATAAAACAATCATACTTTTTGACCTTGATATTTCGCTATTCCGCTTGACATAGCCGTAGCTTTGTCGACATAGTTAGTATAACCTTCATTATAATTATGTGTAAAGAAGGTAAATAAGTCAAAGAAATTGGTCGAGTCATAGCTAATGTTCAAGCTATAGGTTCTTGCAGGAGTTGGCGACATCATCACCGTGAATTGCCCATTCGCAACATAGATCGGTGCCGTGGCAGATTTTAGCCAACAAGTACCGCCGTTAATGGAGTTCCATGTGTATGCCACGCAGCCGGACTTTTGTTGACAAGCTAGGCAACAAGATGAAGAGGAGCCGGCGACTTGGGCGAGATCATTTCCGTAAATTGCTTTGTTGTTATAGGAGGTAGTACATCCAGCTGAAAAACATTTTTTATAGTCTGTTTCCAGGCGTGATACCAAAAAAGTTCCCTAACGATGGCCTAGTGGTCCAAGGCGCTGGGCACCAGTCTGAAGGCACAGGTTCGATCTCCATCATGTCGATTTGCGAAATAACGGTCGTGGGGGTCTGAAAATTTTTGCATGTGTATTTTTATGCGAGGAACTCGATTCTGACGTTATTTTTGCATTTCGCCCTTTGAAAATGCCATAAACGACCACGCAGGGATGCTTAAAAGTACGGATTTTAGATTTCGGATATCCTGGCATTAAAAAAGGGCATTACGTGTTCTACGCCTTCGAGATAACAATCAGGTCATTTGAATGCCAGGATACCCTGCTTTTAAGCATCCCTGCGTGGTCGTTTATGGCATTTTCAAAGGGCGAAATGCAAAAATAACGTCAGAATCGAGTTCTTCTCATAAAAATACCCATATGCAAAAATTTTCAGGCCTCCACGTCCGTATTTCGCAAATCGACATAATGGGGATCGAACCTGTGCCTTCAGACTGGTGTCCAGTGCCTTGGACCACTAGGCCATCGTTAGGGAACCTTTTTGGTATCATCACACCAAGAAACAGACTATATGTTGATAGTCAAAGAGAGTACCTTGTCCAAAAACTTTTTCCGTGAAACCAAAAATACAGCCCAAAAATATACTAATCTTAAAAATTTCCATCTTCCTACTTCTAATTTTATAAACACAATCGCGTCCTTCTTCTTACAAAGTCTTTTATATTATCAAATTTATATGTGCTTTGCTTAGCTAATCCTCTCAAAAATAAGGACATGCGCTTCAATCAGTATCCATACGTCGAAGATGTATGAATTTTTAAGCCAACTGATAAAATTCTTTGTACAATCAAAAGGGACAAAACATGCATCTCAAATCATGCGATCGAGTAAATATTTAACGTGCTTATAATGTGATGAGCATGTGATACAGCTAAAGAAATTTTTTTAGATATTCAGAAAGATCATGAAAAATGGGGCATCTGAATCACAGTTGAACAACCCCGATAAAATTCGACCGGGGTGGGTCACGGGGTAGGGAGGGAGTGGGTCATGAGGTGGGGAAGGGGTAGGTCATGGGGCGGAAGGGGGATAGGTCATTGGTCCCCGGCGCCGGGGACCGATTTTTTTAGAAGGTCGCTAAACTGCAGGGTGGGGATGGGTCATAAAAACAAAAATTTTGGACCGGGGTCTGTGCAACTGTAATCTGAATCGTTTTCCCCATCGAGATAAATGCACTTGAAAATATGAATTCGTGTACATGTTTTTGTTGTAATAACCAAACTTTTTTGAATTTTTTGCGGAAAAATTGTGAAAAAATAGCATCAATGGACAGAGAATTTTATGCTGAACAACTTTGATAATTGAAATTTGCGTAAAAAATTATTTTCTCCAATACATTGACTTCTATTCTCGATCATCATCTTTTTAAATGTCCTTATTAATAAGAAATGTCGTTAATTTTGACAAAGATCCTTATTTGTAAAAAACAAAGCAATCTTTCGAAATTGTGCATATGTTTCTGTTGTGTATATTTTGCGCATTTTCTGATAGCTTATTTATCTTTGGAAGGATTTTTCAAGACTATATTTCCTGATTCTCAAATTGCCAAAAAAATTTCATCGGCTAGAAGTAAGACCGCAGCAATAATCACTTTATGAAGAGGCTAAACTGTTGGCTAAGCAAATTGCTCCAGAAATTGCAGCAGAGGATGAATTTTTCGACGAAGTTTCTCAACTCAGTCAAATTCTCGAACAAATACCTTCAGAAATTTTCGACAATGAAACTTCAAAAAAGAAATTTATGAAGATTTTCAAAGAAAACGAATCGCTTCTTCGTCACTACAAATTGGTCTGCTTAATCTTATCAATTTCCGTATCGAATTCCTCCGTAGAAAGCGTGTCTTCAACGATTGGTGCTCAATGGACTAAAAAAAGGCACATTTTGAAAAATGTGCTATTGAAAAAATAAAAAATTCGTCAAAAATATATTTAAAAATGACTTTTTTCTTATAGAAGAGGTAGTACTTTTTACAATAAATACTTGTTTTTTCAATAGAACAAAGCCATTCATGTGGAATTTTTTATGGCAAAATATAACAAAATATGTTAAAAAATAAACCAAAAACAAGTTTAATCGAGATCTATTATTTCTGCCACTGGTTGAGGCTGAGAATGGGCCACTAGTTCATCCAGATTAAGTTTCTCTTTAAATTCTCGCATTTTCAATTCTTCTTTGGCTATGGCCTAAAGAAAGTTTCTGCTTTTTCTTTAAAATTTTTACATTTTTCTTCCCCGAAAATTAAAAAATTTTTAGGTTTGGAAGGAGGCCCCCACCTACCCATAATTACGGCACTGGTAACCGACCAGGGTGCGAAAAAGGGGTGGTACCACCCCGGTTGGTTCCACCCACACCACCCATCTAATGTTTTTAACTATAAGGCATCTAGTTTTTTCGGTCCAGATTCTGATTCTGAATCCGGATTCTGGATTCTGAATCCGGATTCCGAATTCAGAATCCGGATTCCGAATCCAGATTAAGAATCAGAATTCAGATTCTGAATCCAGATTCAGAATCTGAATTCTCAATTTGGATTCTGAATTCGGATTCAGAATCCGAACCGAAAAAACTATGTGCAATATAGTCAAAAAAATTAGATGGGTGGTGTGGGTGGAACGATCCACCACCACCCCGGGATGTACCATCCTTTGTTCCCTGGTATCAACTGATCTTAACGGTACTTGGCACATCACTGCATTAAACAAACATAAGGTGTACAAAAACAGAAACAACTAACCATATCAATTTTTTTCTGATTCGATAAATAGAAGGATTTGATCATATCCGGAGTTTTCGAGCCGATTATTTCTGAAACGCGATTAATGTCTCTGTTGTAGCGGACAAGGCCTAAAATGTTCGTTACAAGAAATGGCACTTATCCGAAAGCCTCCCCCCCCCCATGGGCCCACAGGGTAGTGATGCTTCGAAATCTGTTACATATTTCAAAACATGTAACATGTTTTTTGAAATTCTACGAAACTTGTTACACTTATGGGTGACTATTATTGATCTCGGATTAAGCAACTTTTTTAGCTATCGTGTGTGTAACAAGTTGTTTGGGAAATTTTTGAGAACAATCAAAATGTTTAACAAGTTTCACGGATTTTACATGTTCTAAACTTGTTAAACATTTTGATTTTTCTCAAAAATTTCCCAAACAACTTGTTATACACGATAGCTAAAAAAGTTACTTAATCCCAGGCCAATAATAGTAACCCATAAGTGTAACAAGTTTCGTAGAATTTCAAAAAACATGTTATATATCGACTTACAATAAGAAACCGCCTGCTTCTCTCGATCTGACCAAGTAGGAGAGTTGCGCTTGGATGAATTTTTAGATGACCCGGAATTTTGATTGATAAATTGCTTCTGTTTATCCAATGAAACATTCGATAGAGTTCGATAGTATTCCGTCTTTGTAGAATTTTCTAAACGAAGAGTTCGTAATCGCGTCACTTCGATCTCTTCTCGGGTTTGTCTAAAATTTGTATCAAGTGTCTCACTGCTGAATACTGGTGCAGATTTAAAGGACAGTCTAGTGATGGGTCGAAATCGTGACTCAAAATAGAATGAAATCGGTTCTCGAAATTTTTTCTTTAGCTTTTTATCAAAAATGTCAAAAACAAAAATAACACAGAAATTGCGTTATATAACTTTTATTTTGACCAATTTTATGAAAATACATAGAAAAAAGGTTACAAAATTTCGTCGTGATTTCGTGCCAAATCTCGTCACAAAGTCGCGACGAAATTTGTTTCGTAACTATTTTCTATGTATTTTCATAAAAAGTGGTCAAAATAAAAGTTGTAGAACGCAATTTCTGTGTTATTTTTGTTTTTGACATTTTTCATAAAAAGCTAAAGAAAAAATTTTGAGAACCAATTTTGACCCATCACTAGAGCAGTCACACACATATGTTTCAAGCGGCACTAATTGTGACCCCATAGGCTATAACGGGGAACGGACATATTCTTTAGCAAGTCTATACAAATTTTATAGGAGCCAGCTTTTTCGATAATTCTTTTTGCAATCGCTAGGGTATGTATCAGAGTACAGTGCTATGCATTTTTTTTTGGAAAAAAGTAACCAAAAAATTTTTATGGCTAGTTATTTAAAATTTTTTCATTAAAAAACAGATCTAAGAGCCATAACTTTTTTTTCAGGATTTTTTTCCAGAAAAAAATGCATAGCACTGTTCTCCGATACATACCCTAGCGATTGCAAAAAGAATTATCGAAAAAGCTGGCTCCTATAAAATTTGCATAAACTTTGAAGTTCGGTACAAATAACAATCATTTTGTAAAATGGGTATTTTTAGTGTGTATAAACTATCAAGTCTGTGTGGTGTAGTGGCGAAGCTATCGGCAGTTGTATCACAACGGAGCCGGGTTCGGCTCCCAGGTCCACCAAAAAGTTTTTGCTTAAAATTTTTTAAATTGAATAACAAGTTGACGGATTCAATTTAAAGCTGTTTATTGAAACAAAACAAGTAGAACATGATAAAAACGATTTTTTAAAATTAAAAATTGAATTTCTCAGTTAGAAAAACTTATAAAAATAACTTTTTAATAGAAACAAGTGTGGGGTCAGAGTTAGTGCCGCTTTTATTAGAATTGAAACATATGTGTAAGTGTAAGTAACCAGTTTCGTAGAATTTCAAAAAACATGTTACATGTTTTGAAACATGTAACAGATTTCGAAACAGCGCTACTCCGACTCATATCCGTGAGTCGACTGCCCTTATTAACCCATGATTGTTCCAACTCTTAATTTTATAGAAAAGATGGGTTTTCCGGACAACGGATTGAAGCATCTTCTGCCAATATTTCAATGGTACATAATGTTCCTGAACTTTTAGTTTCTGAAGAAGTACGCGTAAATTTAAGATAGTCTCTAATATCAATTTACCGACAAAAAAGACGAGGAATTTTAAAAATCTGTAATCTGTGTTATTTTTAGTTAGCTAAAGAAATTGGAAATCGAGATCAAGACAACGTTTTGAAGTCTCGAAAATTAGTGCTTTTAGTTGACTTAGATCAAACTCTTGTGCACACTACTAATCGTCAACCGATGGCTACAGAAAAGTCGGTGAGTTCCTCAAAAATTTTTTGAGAACTTTCGATTTTATTTTAATGGGTTCTATCAAGGCGTAATTTTTTGGCCGGGTTAGGGGGCAGGGGAACACTTTTGACGACTTTTTTTTGAAAATTTTTGTATCGTCATATTATTGCTTCCTAAGCAAAACGTGCCGCAGACAAAAATTTTTTTTGAAAATGCTTTTTTAAGCTGAAAATACTCAATTTCGATTTTTGATGAAAAATGGCAAATTTTTGAAAAAAGGGAATTTTGACGACAAATGGAAAATTTAGTTAATTTTTCTTAAAAGCCATAATGGGGATACCATTAGGATTTTTTTAAATTTTCATAAATTTTGGGCAAAAACAAGAAGGACCAAGGGGGGATATTTTTTAACTTTTTGACGGCTTGGAAGATGCAATCCCGTATTCTCCCTTTATAATTGTCCCTTGGATTTTATCAAAAAAAAACATTTTCAAGCTTCGGGAATACGCGCAATCGATTCTTTGCATAAAATTAGCCCTAATAGGATTTTTGAAAAAAAATTTCGGGTTGAAAAACATGAAAAAATTGCCCAAATTCCGGTTTTTTATACACCCTATAAAAATAATACTAGTACAGAAAATATTAGCAAACATTTATACAAGGCCGTTTTTAGCAAGATATAATCACTTATCGAATCTTCAATGGCATGTATTCAACGAAGATCAGGCCGTACACTCGAGAATTCTTGGATCGTGTTAGCCGACTTTACGAAATGCACATTATTTCATTTGGCCAGAGGCAGTATACGCATAAGATTGCAGAATTATTGGATCCGGAAAAAGTGCTATTTGGTCATCGAATAATGTCTCGTGATGAACTCTTTAGTGCTATGCACAAGACTCGAAATTTGAAAGCCTTATTTCCATGTGGTGAGGAGTTGATTGCCATCATCGATGATAGACCCGATGTATGGCAATATTCGGATGCTCTAGTTCGTGTAAGTTGGCTTATCTGACACTATTTTTATAGTCGAAAATTTTTTTGACTACCATGGAGCTTTTTATTGAATCAGGCAATGTGTACATTGAAACGAAAAGAAAAGTGGATCCTTATATAGCTTTTTTGATGCATCCCTGCGTGGTCATGTGGCAAGAAAATAAGGACTAGTTAGTACTAATCCTTATTTTCCCACCACACGCAGGGATGCACCAAAAAAGCTATATAAAGATCTATACATCGAAATATTCTGACTATTTTCAGTTTAAAAACAAGCACTTTCAAAAAAGATTTTTGCCTGCGGCGCTGTTTTTGTTTAGAAAGCAATAATTCAACGATAAAGAAATTCTAAAAAAGGTAGTACGAAAGCGTTGTCCTCCCAACCGACCTCAAAAATTACGTCCTTGCTTTTAATACACAAGCTGTTGCCTTTTTAGGTCAAGCCATACAAATATTTCAAAGATACTGGGGATATTAACGCACCAGGCACTAGCACTCAAGTCCATGTACCAATTGAAGAAGAAGACGATCTCGACAATATTTTGGAGGATATTGAACGAGTTCTAACTGATATTCATACGTCATATTACAAGCATTATGATGAAGAAAATAAGGTATTTTTTGGACTAAATTATTGGCAGTTTTTGGGCAGGATTAAAATCCTTTCTGTTTGAATTTTTGGAGCTACTTCGGCTCTTATACTCGATTGAACGTGATCTAAAATCGAAAAATTTTATTTCTCAAAAATGACTTCATAGAGGGTAATTTTATGCGGGGAATCGATTGCGCACATTCCCGAACCCTGAAAAATGCTTCCCTGACCTGATACAGAGCAAAACTTGGGTTTTTGAAAATGCGAAAAATGACTATTTTATCTTCAAAAACACAATGTTTCCCTGTATCAGGGAAGCATTTTCAGAGTTCGGGGATGCGCGCAATCGATTTCTCGCATAAAATTACTCCTAATAGGGGTCATTTTTAAGACAATTTCGAAAAATAAAATTTTTCGATTTTAGACCACGTTCAATGGCGGATATAAGCGCCGAAGTAGCTTTGAATTTTTTAATACTCTGGATGATTATAGTTATTTTAAATAATTTTTATGAATGTTACTTATAATACATGGCTTAGGTTCAAGATGTAAAGCTGATCATTTCCTGGTTGCGTAGTCAGGTTCTTCGAGACGAAGTGATTGTGTTTTCCGGAATAATACCACTCGGTGTTGATCCCCAAAAAACGGATGCTTACCAGCTTTGCATACAATTTGGAGCGAAAGTGGAAGAAAATGTAAATGAAAAAACTACGGTTGTAATTGCAGGTCGAGCCGGAACAGATAAATTTCGAAAAGCGCAAAAGCTAAACATTCCCGTTGTGACACTAAAATGGCTGTATACATGTTGTGAAAGATGGCTTAAGGTAACTCTAATTCGGATTAGAGGACGCACTTTTTGGGGAAAATGAAAAACTTTTGTTGGAAAAATGAAAAAATCGTAGCGATTTCGAACCAACATTTTAAAGAAACTTCCGAAAAAACACCATGCTTTTATTTAAACCATAAATTTGACAAAACCCGGATAAATGGCCACCCCGCAGATTCGTTAATTGGCCACCCCCAAGGGGTGGCCAATTAACGAGGTTTCACTGTATCTTAATAGGGTGATTTTTGAGAAAATTTAGAAAAATAAAATTTTTCGATTTTAGACACCATCAGGGGTATAAAAGCCGATAGTAGTCCCTAACATTTTATATAAGAACATATGAAACAAGGTAAATTTTTTAGGTAGACAAACACGACTTCGAACTTAACTCGACCGATCATTTATCAATAACAGAAAACGTGGGCCCGCCGTTGATAGGACAACTAGCTCAAATGCCGGTAATTGCAAAACACGATATTCAAGATATGGAGCATGAGGTTTATATAATTCTTTTCGAATCTTATACATATTGATATTATAGGTTGAAGAAGTTTTGTCCGAAGAATCTGAGGATGAAGAAAACGATGAGGAAGGAGATGACGATGAACAAGAAGAAGATTTGGGTCTAGACAGAGAATTACCACCTCTTGTTGATGAAGACGACGAACTTTTGCGAAATTCAATGGATCTTAAAGCGAGACGTAAGCGAACAACGTCTGAAGAAACATATGGTGAAGAAGATGAAAGTTTTCGCCCACCTCCAACTAAGGTATTCTGAAAATAAAATGGGAGTAGCTAGTGGCGTATCCCCAGGATTTCAATATCTTCCAGGGCGTAGCCAGAAAAAAATTTCGCAGGGGACTGAAGTGTAAAATTTTTGGCGACTTTTTTTGGTCGCTACGCTCTGCGCGGCAAATTTTTTTTGTTAAAAATTCTTACTAAAAAGCAAACAACCAGCGCCGCAAACGAAAATTTTTTTGAAAGTGCTTATTTTTAAGCTGAAAATGCTCAGAAAGTTACAATTTTTGGTGAAAATTTGGGCTGTTTTGGTGAAAAATGGCCTATTTTCGTGAAAAAATTGAAGAATTTCGTGAAAAATCATCGTGGGGGGGGACAATTAGGATTTAAAAAAAAGAATATTGACACAGAAAATTTAAAAATTATCAAGGGCTGAAAATATTGTTATGAGCAATAAAAATGAATCATTTTCTTTAGGTAGCTCAAACTCTTGGTCTCGGAGATGACGAAGAAGAAGGATCTTCAAACGAAGAAAAAAATGCAAGTGCTCATAGTTCGAATGATTCAAGATCATCAAACAACACCGGCACATCTGATGAATTCGATGATGAAATGGCGGCTGATCTAGAAGACCAATTATTATCTTGATTTAATTTACAGGGTGTATCGAAAAAACCGGAATTTGAGCGATTTTTTCATGTTTTTTTGACTCGAAAATTTTTTGAAAAATCCTATTACAGCTAATTTTATGCGGGGAATCGATTGCGCGCATTCCCGAAGCTTGAAAACGCTTCCCTGATCATGAATCAAAGGAAAATTGATGCATGATAGCAAAAATTGGTCATCGCTTCAATACACACACCCCAATTCACTGAATCAGGATCAAGGAAGCGTTTTCAAGATTTGAGAATGCGCAAATCGATTCCCCGCATAAATTTATCCCAGAAAGTCATTTTCAGGCAGAAAATCTACAAATTTTCGATTTTCGCTTCAATACACACACTCCGATTCCCTGATTCAGGTAAGTGAAGCGTTGGAAATGCGTGCAATCGATTTTCCGCATAAAATAATCCTAATAGGGTCACTTTTGAAAAAATTTTTGGGTCGAAAAAACATGAAAAAGTCGCCAAAATTCTGGTTTTTTTAATACATCCTTTAGTTGTTTGTATAGTTTATTCTACCTCTGTTTAATGTTGCTATTAAATAAATCAGTTGCTATCAATCTTGTTATAAAACGTAATGTGCGGACTAACTTTTGCTGTTTAAATTTAAACTACACATTGTCTAACAACACCAAAACCATCAGGATTGGCTTTGTATTTCCGAAGAAATCCTCAAAAATATAAAAAAACGTTTCGAAATATCAGACTTATTTTGGTAGGGTTTCTAACAGTTATTCCATTTTGATTAATTATGTTGAATTCTCATTAATTTTGATTATGATTAATCGAAATGTTTTTGAAAATTTTGAAATTTTCTAACCAAAGTGGCATGAAAATTAACCTCTATGGGATGTTTTTTTTGACGTTTTTACTTTTAGATTCTCATTAAGACTGCGTGGTAAACGTCTCGAATTGCTGGTCGAGACATTTAGCGTCTCGAATACGTTATAATTCTCTTGAATTCGAGACGTTTCGCGTCTCGACTTAGCTGAGACGTTTACCGCGCAGCCTAATTCTCTTTTCATTAATCAAAATTAATGAGAATTAATCAGAATGGGAATTAATCAGATTCTAAAATAGTTCAAAAACTCGAATTTTTAGAACCTAAAAACTTGATTTTTTAGAGTCAAAGCACTCAATTATTTGATCTTAAAAAGTGCGATTTTTTAAAGGTCCAGTAAAGTTTATAATGATTTATGTCCATTTTGTAGAACGTAAAATTCTAAATATTTTTTATTTGTTGAAAAATTTTTTGGATGTTCAAAATTTAGCCAAGTAGTAGGCCACAATTTTTGAGAACAAAAAATTTCAAAATCACCCTGATGATTCAATACGTTTGTTTCAATACACAGCCCTGGTAAACGATGATTTTGAAATTTTTTGTTCTCAAAAATTGTGGACTACTTGGCTAAATTTTTTGGAGCTTCCAAAAAATTTTTTCAAAAAAAAAATGCTTAGAATTTTACGCTCTACAAAATTGACATAAATCGTTATAAACTTTACTGGTCCTTTAAAAAATCGAACATTTTAAGATCAAATAATTGAGTGCTTTGACTCTAAAAAATCAAGTTTTTAGGTTCTAAAAATCGAGTTTTTGAACTATTTTAGATCTGATTAATTCTCATTAATTTTGATTAATGAAAACAGAATTAATGAGAATAAATTTCTTTTCTTCTTAAAATGTTATGTTTGATACTCTACTTCTATCGGAAAAATTAAATTTACAAAAAAAGTCTTAAAAATTCTGATTAATCAGAATTAGTCATAATGAGAATTAATCAAAATGGAACAACACTGGTTTCTAAATCACACTAGTATCATCGGAAACTAGCAGATTATAAGAAAGGTTCGACAGATTTAAATCAAGCATTTGTTATTCAAGTGAGACTTATAAATCAGCACGAATTTCTGAATTTTGTATTCACTTTTTATTCTTATCGCATGGACAAGCCAGATTACTCATCTAACTGTGTTTACAAACCAATGTTTTTTTCAGCAAAAAGCATTCTAATCTATTGAAATTTAGAAAAATGGATCCTGAATACGGAAATGAGTTGGTTCAAAAAATCTCAGCCAACATTCAGCAATTGATTATGAATGGTAGGGCTATATTATGAGTTCAAATGGGTTCAGATTAGGCATCGGTTATACAGTCAAAGCTATATAGCGACCCCTTGGGAGGGGTCACTATATAGAGGTTAGGAAAATCCGATTCCCATTAACTCAGGGAAAATGAATTGAAACGAAATCAGTGCAAAGTGGACTTATTTCTAAACTTTAGTGCAAACCTTGGAGACCTATGTCGACAAGATCGGTGGCCCAGAAGATACGAGTTCGTTACAGGAAAACTTAAACGAGTTAATACAAAACAGCAATGTTTTATCAAAGCGTACGAATACGATGTAAGATATAGCTTTTTTGCATTGCATAATGGCTATTTTTTAGGATGAAGGACTTGGTTTCTTTGTCGAATGAATATGTAGGCATAAAAATTTTTTGGTATAAGGCATAGGTGTTCACGCACCCAGGGTGAGGTGATCGATTTACGAGGTTGTTTCTGCAAAAAATGACTTTCAGGCCTCAAATACTAAGTTAATCATAGAAAAATGGTTATAAAATTTTTAAAAATAGACGGAAATTTAACAACTTCGTAATTTTTGCTGAATAACTTCGTTAATTTTGCGAAAATTTGTTAATTTTTTAACGAAATTAATGGAAAAAATTGGTTTTCGGGTCTCAAATACGAAGTTGGTACTTAATTTTTGAGCATTTACAACGAAGTTAGGGAAGGTAACACCCTCCCATTGGGCAGGCATGGTATAAGGCTATATATTCATTTAGAGAGAATTGCGTGTACAACGAGAACGTGTTCAAAATGGCTTTGTAAACGTGCTCAATAGGCTTCAAAGTGTCCAACGGAATGCTGCGGCGAAAGAAAAAGTTGGTTAATTTAAAAGTTTCTTAATAAAGAAGTTTGTGTTAGGCCAAGATTAAAACGGTCACTATTGAAGACGAAAAGCTGAGTCGTGAGCAACTTCGTGAGGATAGCCAGATGCGAATTCAAATGCAAGAACAGCATCGACGACACATTGATGAGCTTCGTGAAAGAAAGGAGGTATATTTGATTAGATTCGGGACGAAATTTTCGATATTCCTAGGGTTTTTCTATGCACTGAACACGAATCCGAAGGAATTTTTTGATTTTGACCACGGGAAGGTACCCCATACGAGGTTACCTCGTATGGGATACCTCATTGTAAGCCATTTTTTGACTTACAATGAGGAAAAAGCTAAACATTTTCCCGAAAAATTTTAATAAATCAAAATTTTTTCCGACCATTTTGCAGAAGGCAAATGCTAGCGAACTGTCGAAAAATTTTTATCTTTCATGGTAATACACAGCGGGGTTACGTTATATTGAGGTTTGACTGTAGTAGGATTTTATGTGATAAAGAGAAAGAAATATAATCTTTAGGCATTATCACAGTTGGAAGCTGATATCAGTGATGTGAACCAAATTTTCAAGGTAGTATTAACCGAAATCAATATTTTCAATCCAATTATTTGTTAGGATCTCGCCCATATAGTTCACGACCAAGGAGAAATCGTTGATAGCATTGAACATTCGGTGGAGCATGCAAGTATGTCTAAACAAATCAGTCTCTTTAAGAAACAATGGCTCTAGTGCACTTTAGGCGACCAATGAGTTTTTAGGTGACCAATGAGTTTTTAGGTGACCAATGAACTTTTAGGTGACCAATCAAAAAATAGGTGACCAATCAAAAATTTAGGTGACCAATCAAAAAATAGGTGACCAATCAAAAATTTAGGTGACCAATCAGATATTAGATATCCAAATAATTTTTTTCATATTGCAGTCAAATAACGGTTCTATTGCACTTTAGCCGTCCAATCGACGTTTAACCCTCCAATCATCGTTTAACAGTCCAATCAAAACTTTTACCGTCCAATCAATTTTTTAACCGTCCAAACAAATTGTTAGGCTTAGGCCTAGACTTAGGGTTAGGCCTAAGTCTAGGCTTAGACATAGACTTAGGCCTAAGTTTAAGTCTAGGCCTAAAGCTAGGCTTAGGCCTAAGCCTAAGCCTAGACTTAGGCCTAAGTTTAAGTCTAGGCCTAAGTCTAGGCCTAAGTCTAAGCCTAAGCCTAGACTTAGGCCTAAGCCTAAGTTTAGGCCTAAGTCTAGGCCTAAGGCTAAAAATTTGTTTGGACGGTAAATTTTTGATTGGTCACCTATTTTTTAATTGGTCACCTAAATTTTTGATTGGTCACCTATTTTTTTATTGGTCACCTATTTTTTTTATTGGTCACCTATTGTTTGATTGGTCACCTAAAAGTTCATTGGTCACCTAAAAACTCATTGGTCGCCTAAAGTGCACTAGAGCCGAAACAATACTTCCATTTTAGCAATTCACGTGGAACAAGGCCATCAAAACGTGCAAAGAGCCCTTTACTATCAGCAAAAAACTCGACAAAAGAAAGTGGTAGGTGAAGCAATTTTGGGAGCTACTACACAAGGAGGGGCCACCCATGTGAAATTTTTTTCTGTAAATGATCCTTCTAGGGGTAAACATGCGGGGGAATCCGAATTTGACATTTTCGAAGCGAGACAACGCTTCCCTGATTCAGGGAAGGCGTATTGTGTATTAAGTGAAAAGTTGCAAAAATGCGATTTTTGCCTAAAAACGACCCTCCCTTTTGGGAATAAAAATGTGGGCAGGGAATCCGAAGTAAAATTTATAAAAATTTCTCGGATTCAAAACAAGCTGTGTATCGACGCGAAAATTCGAGAAAATAACATACATTTTTACGCAAAAAGGGGTCGTTTTTAGGCAGAAACCGCATTTTTACGACTTTTCACTTTAATACATAATACGCCTTCCCTGAAGCAGGGAGCGTTTTTTCGCTTCGAAAATGTTAAATTCGGATTCCCCACATGTTTTTAACCCTAGAAGAGGTCATTTCCAGAAAAAAAGTTTTTACGTGGGCGGCCCCCTGTAGCTCCCAATTTTGTATAAAAATTGCTAATAAAGATTTGATAAACGAATACTTTTTAGATCTTACTTGTTTTCTTCGTCTGTTTGGCCCTCATATTGGGTCTATTTTTCTATCTTTATCTACGATAGATTTGAGAAATTTCAAACTGTCACCATGTTCATTTTACTACTTCAAACATTTTGTATTAAAGTCCGTTTCCCCGCCAATGGAAAAATGTCCGAGGCGATAACCAAGTGGTCCAAGGCGCCGCCCCTTCAATCTGGCAAGTTAAGCAGCGTTGGGCCCGCAGGTTCGATCCCATTAGGGCAAAATTTTGATTTAAAAAATTTCTTTTACAAAAAATGGAGCAAAATATTTTTGCTCCATTATTTGTAAAAGAAATTTTTTTAAAATCAAAATTTTGCCCTAATGGGATCGAACCTGCGGGCCCAACGATGCTTAACTTGCCAGATCGGAGGGGCAGCGCCTTGGACTACTGGTTATCGCCCGGACTTTTTTTCCATTGGCGGAGAAACGGACTTTATTTTTTAAGTTGGCCATAATTTTTTTGTGCTACGAGTTGATGTCGCGACACCTTTTTTTCATTTTGAATTTGTAAAAACCTTATTTACAGGGTGGCCCAAAAAAAGAGTGGCTTTTTTATTTTTGGGACTCGAAATTTATTTTTCTAAAAATGAGCCCCTCTAGGGGTAACTTTATGCGGGGAATTGATTGCGCGCATTTCCGAACCCTAAAAATGCTTCCCTGATTCAGGGAAAAATTGGATTTTCGAAGCGAAAATTGGCAATTTTCGCAGTTTTATCTGGAAGTCACTATTCTAGGGGTAATTTTATGAGAGGAATCAATCGCACACGTTTTCGATACATAAAATCGATTTTCTGATGCAGAAAATGATAATCTTATTTTAAATAAGTTCGGAAATGCGCGCGTTTTTTTCAAAAGTGATCCTATTAGGGCTAATTTTATGCAAGGAATTGGTTGTACGCATTTCCGAAGCTTGAAAATGCTTTCTTGATCCTGATTCGGGGAAATAAAAGTATGCATTGAAGCGAAGATCGATCATGTACTAATTTCCCTGAGTTAGGGTCAGGAAAGCGTTTTCAAGCTTCGAGAATGCGCGCAATCGATTTCTCACATAAAATTAGCCTATAGGTCACTTTTGAAAAAAATTTTCGGGTCGAAAAAACATGAACAAATCACCCAAATTCCAGTTTTTTATACACCCTATAAAAATTTTATACATTGTATAGCCCAGTTTATTTTGTATTTTCTTAACTGACAACTGTGATTGATCTATATTTTTATCTGGGGCCTATTGCACGAAATGAAAAGTAAAAGGTACAAAGTTGCACCTAAAAATGCACTAAAACACTGTAAAATGCACACTCAGGGGCGAAAGGTGCCATAACCCACCCATCATCCAGGGTGGATCACCCAAATCACCCACTAGTGGGTGATGGATGATTGTGGGTGATTCACCCATGGGTGGTGATATGTGGTGCCACCCACTGGGTGATGGGTGGGTGAATTTTGGGTGCTATCACCCATTTTTTCGACCCCTGCACACACTTTGACTTTTTTCGGTTGAAAAAAGTGAAGGGTCGATGTTGACTTTACAAATTTTATCAAAAAAATGTTTTTAATTTTAACAATAAATATTTCGAAAAATCGAAAAGTTCGGAGATTTTTAACGAATTTTTCGAAATTTTGATAATTTTTCGATTTTTTATAAATTTTTCGATTTTTGTCGTATTTTTCAATTTCTGATGAATTTTTTGATTTTTGATAAATTTTTTAATTTTTGATGAAATAATTTAATTTTTGAACTTTTTTTCGGTGAAAAAATGAAGGGTCGATGTTGATTTTACAAAATTTGACGAAAAACTGTTTTTAATTTTAACAATAAATATTTTGAAAATTGAAAATTTCGGAAATTTTTAAAAAGTTTGTTTTAGGTTTTGCAAAAAGTCGATGTCGACCCTTCACTTTTTTCACCGAAAAAAGTACCCGAAAACACTTTTTTTCGGGTACTTTTTTCGGTGAAAAAAGTGCACCAAACACTGACCCTGATTCAGGGTATGTGATCAATGTCAAGTGTGTGTGCACTTTACAGTTTTTTGGTTCAACTTTGCACTTTTCACTGTGTGCAATTGGCCTCTGGTGTTTGTATTTAAGGACAATAAATTTATTATTCAATATATCTGCGTTAAAAATAGCAACAACAAACAATCGGTACTACTAACAAGTAAACATCACGAACATGGTTTCCTAGATTCTGACAAAAAGTATCAGAAAATATTTGTGTTATGGTGCAAACGTACTATACGAATTTTTTCCCACTCCTCACCGTTTGCAATAAAAACAGTAAAAAAGTTTTAAAATAAATATATTCTTACTTATAAGCAAAATTTGTAATCTTCAATTAATAGTACTGATGGTGCAGTGGATACACTGCCGCTTCGAAAGCTTTTTGGCTGGGGTTCGAATCCCACTGCCGTCCAATGTTTTTTGCCTTTTTTCCAATTTCTGTTCAACTCTTTTTTAAATTGCGTTTTTATGAAAATTTGATATTTTTATGTATTTTTTTGTTGTAAAAATACGTCCCTAGGGGTAATTTTATGCGAGAAATTGATTTCGCACATTCCCGGACCTTGAAAACGCTTCCTTGGCTCTGATTCAGGGAGTGGGGTGGGTGTATTGAAGCGAAAATCAAACATTTTCGTATTTTTATAAGAAAACCGTCGATTCTTAGGTTTTTCTAGGCGAGGAATCGATTGCGCGCATTCCCGAACCTTGAAAACGCTTCCTTGACCCTGATTCAGGGAAAGGATACATATTTAAATAAATTGATTTTCGGTTCAATACACTGATTTCTTCCCTGAATCAGGGTCAAGGAAGCGTTTTCATACTTCGGGAATGCGCGGAATCGATTCCCCGCCTAGAAAAACCTAAGTTTTCTCATAAAAATCCGAACATGTTTGATTTTCGCTTCAATACACCCACCCCATTCCCTGAATCAGGGTCAAGAAGCGTTTTCATGCTTCGGGAATGCGCGGAATCGATTTCTCGCATAAAATTACCCCTAGAAACGTATTTTTACAAAAATTTTCAAAAAAAANAAAACACCGACCCCTTCCCTGAATCAGAGTCAAGGAAGCGTTTTCATGCTTCGGGAATGCGCGGAATCGATTTCTCGCATAAAATTACCCCTAGAAACGTATTTTTACAAAAATTTTCAAAAAAAATTGGACGGCAGTGGGATTCGAACCTTAGCTAAAAAGGTTGGTAGGCGGCAGCGTATCCGCTGCACCACTGATGCAGTTAGTTGAAGATTATAAATTTTGCTTATAAGTAAGAATATATTTATTTTAAACCTTTTTTACTGTTTTTATTGCAAACGGTGAGGAGTGGGGGAAAAATTCGTTTGTTCGTTTATAGAGGCGCCATAACAAACATCTTTTGATATTTTTTGTCAAAATCTAGGAAACCAAGTTCGTGATGTTTACTAGTAGTGCCAAAAACCAAGTTCGTGATGTTTACTAGTAGTGCCAGAAACCAAGTTCGTGATGTTTGTTAGTAGTGCTAAAAAATCAAATAAAAGACATTTTTACACGTGGAAAATATTTTGCGGATTTGTTTCAATAATTTTTACACTTGAGTACACTCGATTAATTACACTAGCTATGCCGGAAGGTGGGAAGAAGTTGAAAGTTCGTTCTTTAGATGTTAAACATGGATGACATGCAATTGGTTGTTTGTAATCTGTTAGCTCGATCTTTAGTTCATGACATTTTGCACGAGTGTTTACAAAAACAGCAAGAGAAAGACGATGATTGGGACGATTGGAATAGTAGTGATTATTCGGTTGATTTTCCAAATTTTGATAAGCCTGTAAGGAATCACTTCAACCAATCCGAAATTAGCTTAACAGGTTTTTAACCAACAGGATGGATGACTTAGTTTTGATCATGAGCTTTAGAACTAAAATGGCGTGACCCACTCTATGGTAGGCCATATCCATTCAAGCGGCTAGCATGTCGTAGAAATGCTGTCAGTGATGCGCTGTCAAAATCCACAACCAACTTATTCGTTGATATCAAATGGCCAGAAGCGAGATATTTCAAGGCGGAAATTGGGAGGCGCAAGATTATTGAATTTATTGAAAAGGTTAGTCACTATACTTGGGCAAGGGGGAGGTGGCACCTCCCCTGACCCACTCACTCAAAAGGCCAAAAAATAGGGGGACCACCTCAAAACTTAGCAAAATCCAAAAATTTTAAGTTAAAAATACCATTTTTCGTGAAAATTTTTCGCCGGTGGCAAGGAGGACCACCTCACCAAGAACCCCACACCCCCCTTGCCCACCTATGTTAGTTACGTATAAAAATGAGCCCTCTAGAGGTAATTTTATGCAGAGAATCGATTTTTTCCCTGACCCTGATTCAGGGAAATAAGAGTGTGTATTGAAGCGAAAATATGGAAAATTTCAATTTTTCTTCTGAACATCATCGTTCCTGGGGTTATTTTATGCGAGAAATCCGAAAAACATGCTGCCAAGTCGAAAAATGCTTCCCTGAATCAGGGTATGCATGTGTAATAACAAGAAATTAACTCAAAGTTTCTTTGTTATTTCGTGTTATTACACATGCTTACCCTGATTAATAGAAGCTCATGAGCATGTTTTTCGGATTCCTCGCACAAAATAATAATGATTTTCAGAAGAAAAATTCAAAATTTTCATATTTTCGCTTCAATACACACTCTTATTTTCCTGAATCAGGATCAGGAAAGCGGTTATTTTTGTTTTCCGCATTTAAAAAAATCTTCCATGGATAATTTTATGCGAGAAATCAATTGCACATATTTCCGAAGCATAAAAACGAAAGATACAGAAAATGACACGATTTTCACTTTTTCTTTAAAAATAACCAGTTTCGCTTCAAAACCAATTTTTCCCTGAATCAGGGAAAAGTTTTCATGCCCCAAGAATGCGTCGATTTCCAGCATAAAATTATCCCTAGAGGGCACGGAAAATTTTTGTCGTATTTTTCAAATTTTGATAATTTTTCAATTTTTGATGAATTTCCGGATCCCCAAAAAAACCACTTTTTTGGCCCACCAAACACTTCCTGACCCTGATTCAGGATATGAAATATATTTCTTTTTTGTGTATGTGGTAAAATATTTGTAGAATTGGGACTATTCTCCACTGTTATCCTATACTGTTTATCACGACGGCGTGGTTGGCTATCATCAAATCCAACGGTACAAATATCGAGTGCGTTGGACAACCCCAGTTGGCCGAACTGCCCAAGTCTATTTCAACATGGATGTTAGCCGAATTGACAGCCTTCGTCCCGTGATGGTCTCTTATACGTTTGCCGATGGCAAGATTGTTCACAAGTAAACAACATTCGAAAAATACTAAAATTAATTTTTAGACCACACACGTCAACGTATCATCGGAGATTTTTAAAAGGTTTGTTTTAGGTAGAAGAAAATCTCCTAATATATTCAAGCACCATGGTCACGGAAAATTTACCCCCTCCCCCCACAAAAAAAGCGTTGCAAACTTGTGGGAGGACATTTTTCTGAATATCCTTTTCCAAAAACAAAACATTTCATGGAGAAAAATGGAAAATTTGCACGCACTTCTGAACTGTAAAAATGCTTCCTGATTCAGGGAAGGGGTCGGTGTATTGAAGCGAAAATCTAAAAATCGTACACAGGGATTGTTGGTTGGAAAAGTCGCCCATGGGTTTTTTAATGCGAGGAATCGATTGCACGCACTTCCGAACTGTAAAAATGCTTTCTTGGCCCTGATTCAGGGAAGGTATCGGTGTTTTGAAGCGAAAATCTAAAAGATCGTACACGAGAAATAATTGGTTGGAAAAGTCGCCCATGGGTTTTTATGCGCGCATTCCCGAACCGTAAAAATGCTTTCTTGACCCTAATTCAGGAAAGGGTTTTATTTATAGATCAAGCAGTGCAGTGACAGCCTTCTTGTTAAGTCATGCATCCCTGCGTGGTCGTATTGGTGGGAAAATTATCGGCGTTGAAATTTTCCCTCCAAACAACCACGCGGGGATGCCTAGCTTGAACGAAAAGCCGGATGATTTGAAACAACTTCACTTCAGCAATCGTCGAAACAATTCAATACGCATGAAAAGCAACATTTAAAAAAAGTCTAACTTTTTTTTTAAATTACATGATTTGCAATGAAGACTGTTTATTGACACGATCTACACAAAAGTTTTCGTTTTAATACACAGTTTTCAAATTTTACAATCTTTTTTGCCATTTTTCTCCATGAAAATGAAGTTTTCAGGTGTTGCGATTTTGGAAAAAGTTGTTCAGATAAATTTCCTAGACTAGTTTGCAAAGCTTTTTTGGGAGCAAATTTTCCGTGATCATGGTGCTTTAATTTTTGAGGGTATGCACTAATTCATTAGAGCAAGCTTCGATCGCTGTTAGAGTACCTTTGGTGCACAGGTTTTTTGACCTCTGCCTATCACTTAAAACGGTTTTTCTCGGAATCCTTAAAATCTTTTGATCTAATTTAAAAAATAATCGTTAGAGGAATACTTAGGCCACAATCGATCAGATTTTGATGTAAACCTGTCTTATTTTGAATTTTCTACGCCACTTTGAAGTTGAGGGTATCTGCTCGATTTTGTACCTCTGCCTTCCTGAGAGTGTATTTCCGCAAAACTCTGTCAAATTCTCTCCAGAACGACTCAAAACACTCTTATTCGTATTTCCCGTACGGGTGAGAGACTTTTGCGCACCGACATTTGCGCCCCGAATTTTATAAAATTTCTGCTTACAAACAAGTTCACATTATTGTAAGAAAACCGGTGTAAAAGTTAGCTATGCTTCATTGTGCAAATGTCGGTGCGCAAAAGTCTCTCACCCCGTACGGAGAAACCATATTACTATCGAAAACGCTAAAATTTTCATTTTCAGCAGGATTTTTTTTGAAAAATCCTGGGGTAAGTGGGTCAGGAAATTTTTTTTTAAAATAGCCCCTGAAACCATCGCCAATCGATTTTCCGGTTATAAAAACTCCCAACGCGGACAAAAACAACAAGAATCTTGTTCTAATGAATTAGTGCGTACCCTGAATGATTTAGACCTTCTAAATGGAATCGAAGATTCGGATTCATAACAAGCTTTTATGATAACAATTATATAACATAACAATTGTTCTATGCATACTTAATAAAATGATCTAAAAAATTGGCGTGTGCACAGCCGACGCTTTCCATAGCTTTTGCATAACTTCTGGTGGAGCTGCTGCACTTGGCAGCACCCTATTGGCTAAAGATAGAAGTGGGCCCATCGACGCCATCAGTGTATCCATCATCAGATCTACGTATCCGCTCGGGTCACCCGAAATTTTCGTTGTTGCAGCATTGAGCATTGCAGTGCCCATTAATTTGAAGGTGGCGGATGTATCGAAGATGGCAGTACTAAAATCTCGTTCAGGGGACACGTCATTTCGGTATTTCTCATTGATCCACCACCGGCTTTTCCTCTCAAATGGAGTTAGATCTTGGCGGGAATTGCTATCAGCTGAGAAAAGCTCTAAAAATTCGAGATTTGGTGAGTAGCACAGGAAAAAAGCCTTACTTGATTGAAGCGAATTCTTTGATCGCGAGCGCCTCGATTGAGGTCGATTGGCCTGAAATTTTTTATGTTAAATTAGTTTAAAAAAGTGTTACCATAGTTTTCGAGAGGAAGTTGCTATACTTATTTTCTCCATTGTCATTTTCGTTATTCTGGCCGCGGAGTGCCAGCTCCCGCCATCTACCTTTCTTGCCCAAATCTTTGGGGATTTCATCGTCGCTTTTCACCCAACCATACCACTTGCGGCATTTCTTGTCAACGCAACGCCAGCGATGTTTATTACCTGAACATAATTTTTTTGTAAATAGTGCAAACTCTTTTATTCAACAACATACCGCCACACATTTGAGGTCGAACTTGACCATTACAGAAAACACAATGGCGCATACCAGTGGCCGAAATCGGGGGTGTCTTTTCGACTTTGCTATAAAAAATTATATAAGATTTCAGGTACTCTTTCAGTTTAACGCTCATCTAATTTTTACTTGATTTTTAAGTAAATTTTTAAGCCTAAGGCCTAAAACCTAAGCCTTAAGTCTAAAGCCTAAGCCTAAAGCCTGAGACTAAAGCCCAAGCCTAAAACCTAAGCCTAAGACCTAAGTCTAAAGCCTAAGCCGTCCAAAATGCCTAATCTACAGCTATTGTACTCTACTGAAGCTCCAGAGAGTCCACAAAAGTGAAACTTTCAAACAGTAGTACTACCCCTTCTCATTATCATTAAACCTTACTATGACTTTGGCCGACCAGTTTTCTTCGCTTTCTCCAGATAAAGATTCAGATTCATAGTAGAAGCAGTCGCAACTTCGACATGTGGCGCCTCTAGCTTCATTGTTGGCATATTATTCACCGAATCCAAATAAAAACCCTCATTTGGCTTAGGCTGCGACGGTGATTCGAAGGCAAACATCGACTGCATCGCAGAGTGTTGCGCTGTCGGAATCACCGGATTGAAGGAAGTGCTCGGTTCATCGGCTTGTAATTCTTGCTTTATTTGATCGATGTCATTCGCCATCGAAGCTGCTGCTTCAATGGCTTGTTCAGATGTTGTTGTGGTATTCAGAGGGATATTGTCGATATTCAGACTTGGCTCGTTAACACCATTCCACTTCAAGCAGTGCTTGTTCGTGCATCTAAATGTCAACGATTGTCACGCTGGAATCAACGTTTTGGGAAAAAGTTGGGACAGGAGCGTTTATATATTATTTTCATACGCATGAACGAACTTTTGATGTCCAAAAGTGGCAATATAACTTTTCGTACAATTGTGGTTGGTACGAAATTTCGTACAATTGTTCTGTATTCATTTTCGTGCGGACTTTTCGTACGGTACTTTTCGTACAATTATTTCTCGTTGGTACAACGAAAAGTTCGTACGAAAAATAATTGTACGAAAAGTATCGTACGAAAAGAATATTTGTTCCACTTGCGTAATTTGGGGTATATCCTGTGCAAAGTGGCATTTCCGGTGAGCCTTCTGATCTTAGAAAGCTCTATCCGCACTGGATTGGGCCAGAGGTTGGGTGGACCGGCAAAAAAATAATTCAAACCTCCATTTTGAGTTGAGCAACTCGCATTGACAGCCACATTCATAGCATTTTCTTGGCGGCCCCGACATTGTCGATGGTAATTCTGGTGTGGGTGCATGGTCGGAGTCCTCGTTCGTCAGCATATCAATAGCCGACATCAATTCATTCGGATTAAAGATAACATTAGCATGTTCAAACAAATCATCGAACGCGTCCGAAAACCCACTCAATAACCTTGAAAAATTTATATGGTTTTAGTAGACCACGAAAGTTACCGGACTCTTCCTGATGAGGCAGATATACTCCGGTCTCGTAATTTCATCGGTGAGCCAAGCGATGTACTTAAGCGGGAACTAGTCCGCCTACGACGGGTTCTCGACATGTGGGATTCATACTCTATTCCATCCAACACAGCATCGTTCATTAGTGAAGGTAATGTTGGGTCGGTCTAAAAATGTGAACGAATATTACAAGTTTGATTATATAAGTCAAACCCCGAAAATTGGATCCAAGTCCAACAAGTCATTCATTTTCTCGGATGTACTAGGTTGTTTGGAACGTTTCGCTCGACTCGAGTTGGATTCTGTGCTAGCATGGCGCTTGCGATCGATTTTTACTGAAGTTGCCACATCGACCCCACTTGGAGCGCCAGAAGGCCTCTCCGAATTAGATAGCATATTCGAATTGGAGACAGCCCTGCGTGGCAACGATGGCAGTAGAAATTCGTCAAATGGATGTTCGCTTTCATCACTTCCGACCAAGTTGGATGGCTCAACCGAGTGAGACAATCTTGCACTGCGCCTAATTGGTGAAGTCGAAGATGAAGTATTCATACCGGCCACCGCACGTATCTCATCAATTCCTTCATTAAAGCCTTTAAGTTTACGGTTAACTTCGAAGTCGTTGCGACGTTCGGCGTAGTGATATAGCTCCGAAGATTTCATCACGGCGATTTCTTTTGTTCCAAAGAAGAAAACACGATATTTCCCATAGGGGATCTCAGTCGAGTCATTCGAATCGGCTTCAATCTAAAAAAAGAAATTGTAAATATTAAAAGTCTATTCCTGCGTGGTCGTATTGGCGGGAAACTATGCATCCCTGCGTGGTCGTATAGCGGGAAATTATGCATCCCTACGTGGTCGTATTGGCGGGAAACTATGCATCCATGCGTGGTCGTATTGGCGGGAAACTATGCATCCATGCGTGGTCGTATTGGCGGGAAACTATGCATCCCTGCGTGATTGTATAGCGGAAAATTATGCATCCCTGCGTGGTTGTATTGGCGGGAAACTATGCACCCCTGTTTGGTCGTATTGACAGGGAATTATGCATCCCTACGTGGTCGTATTCCACTGATCGCACCCAGGGTGTTTCGCTCGCTAGTAGCATATTAAAAAAAGAATGTGTGTTACCTTAGCCGGCCAAGGTGGAAAGCCTTTCATTTTCGCCCAAACTAGATCCTCTTTCTTAAAACGAGACATAGCTTTTCTTTTCTTGTTTATATTCAATAAATATCAGTTCAACTGATTAGCACAACTTTTTATTGTAAGAAAAAGTTTCGTTAACTTCTCTTACCACATGTTACAAATTTCAAACATTCGTTTTGATACTCAACTAAATGTAAAAAGGAAAGATAATTTTCATTCCCGTGGATTATTGAATGTAATAAAAAAGAGATTTATGTTAATTTTCGTAAGCTATTAACCGTTTTCTTTTCACTGAAAATATCATAAAAAGCCTTGGCTGGATGGCCTCCGAAGAACAAGATGATGCATATCTACTTGCGTCCAATTTTAATGCAGCTGAACGTATGTGTTGCCTTTTTTAATTTTGTAAAAAATCATTTTTTCAAGATGTGAACCAATTCTTGAAAACAATCCGAAGTGGGGAAGAAGGCCGTCGCCTACAAAACTATCGTGCTAACCTCCAAACCAAAAATAACACTGCTTCGGAAGCTATTAAGGATGTTGTTTTTGACCACTATCGACAATTTATTGAAACTTCGAAGGAGATCTCTCGTAATACTTAATTGTGTATATGAAATTGCAGCGGGAGAAAAATTTAGACTTGGAAAGGGAGATTTACCAGTTGTCGAGTTTGTTGTCAGAGCAAAAGAACTTGATAGAGAATTTGATGGAAATGAATGGCCAAGAGAAGAGATCCTCTGGAAGTACATCCACCCAAAGTGGTGGGAATATAGCACATCATTCAACACAAACACTTTTACAGAAGATGGATGGGGTTGCGGTATGTTTGTGTTAGTACAAAGGCTGTGCTCGTATAAGCCTTACATGTAGGGTGGGCTTAAAGGACCAGTCCAGTGGGGGAAAAGTCACCATTTTTGTTGGTATTCAGAAAGAAAGATCATGAAAAATGAAGCATTTTTTGTTTTTACGACAACCTCTAAATCGTTGTAGTTTTCGAGAAAATTGCGTTTGAAAATTTGAATTTGTGTACATATTTTCGTTGTAGTACACAAACTTTTTTGAATTAAACAAACTTTTTTACAATTATCTCGAAAACTACAACAATTCAGAGCATGCCGTAAAAAGAAAAAATGCTCTATTTTTCATGAACTTTCCGAATATACAACAAAATGGCAACTTTTTTCCCACTGATCCTTCAACCTTTAGAGCTTCTTGAATACGCTAAAAGAGAACGACCGAATCCTGTTGCAAAATGAAATGCTGTTATTGGATTCTGAAACAATGGAGCCAGTGCACCCAATCTACTTGGTGCTTTTCACAGATACCTTACTAATTGGTCATCCCACATCGGGTGGAAAATATCGATTCCACTTATCTTCAACCCATTCCATTGACAATCTCGCCGTAGTGAATGTGAAACGCGCCATGAGCGATCTAGTTTTACAACTATTAATCTTCCCCGAGCAAATCTATATCAAATGTGAGAATGGACGAGTGAAAAAAGAATGGTTTGATGGGATTGAGCATGCAAAACGAACCAAGGAACAAGAGAATTCCTTGGTGAGGCAAGCAACGATTCGAGGTTTGTTAAAGATACAGTTCAGTGGGAAAAAAGTTGCCAATTTTTGTTGATATTCGGAAAGTTCATGAAAAATGGAGTATTTTTTGTTTTTACGGCATGTTCTGAATCGTTGTAGTTTTCGAAATAATTGTGTTTGAAATTTTGAATTTGTGTACATATTTTCGTTGTAATACACAAACTTTTTTGAATTAAACAAACTTTTTTTACAATTATTTCGAAAACGACAACGATTCAAAACATGCCGTAAAAACAAAAAATGTTCCATTTCCATGAACTTTTCGAATATCAGCAACATGGCAACTTTTCCCTACTGGACTGGTCCTTTAAGTTATGCCATTCATAGGAAGTTGATATAAATTTTTAGCAAAGAGAAAGTCAATAGCGAAAGGAAATGGGCAACAATTTCCGAGTCGTGGCCGAGCCCACGATAATATCTCCATGATTTCGGAAGAAGGCTATGGTCAGCAAGACAAAAGTCCTGAAGGCAATGTGACGGCGTTGGAAGACACCCAATGGTTAAAGGATTTGATCAACGAGCTTCAAGACGTGATTTCGCATCGGCATATGGAACAAGCAGTCGAAATGATACTCGAGTGGAAAAGTTGTGATTGTAAGGACCCAGCAATCAATGCTAAATTTGCATCACTCGAACAAACTGTTGTCAAAATGCTCAGGTACACCCTAACAAACATCACGGCGCGCAAAAAACATGGCATGGGTCAAAATTAAAAGTAAATGTCGCCAATCGTCTCAGCTCGCCAAGAGCTTCAAAACGAGTACCATATCATGGGGGTTTGGGAGGTTTTTCATGGCCGAGTGGATAAAGTTACTGATTTGTACTTTCAAGGCGCGGGTTCGAACCCCGCCTCGAATTTAAAGTTATCCAATTTTCATGAAAATTTTTGCATATCTCTATTTTGGCATCTAAAACAATTTGCAATCATTTTTTGGTTGGTACGCACTTGTTGGAGCTATACAGTAAGGCTAAATCTTGCACTACTATACAACTCCAGCAAGTGTCTAACAACCAAAAAATGATTGTAAAGTGTTTTAGAGAGTAAAATAGAGATAGAGATATGCAAAAATGTTCATGAAAATCGGACAACTTTAAATTCGAACCGGGATTCGAACCCGCGCCTTTAAAGTGCAAATCAGTCACTTTACCCACTCGGTCATGGGAAACCCCCAAATCCCCATGATATGGTACTCATTTTGAAGCTCTTAACGAGCTGAGTCGGTTGGCGACATTTATTTTTGCCATGTCCTTTTCTGCTTTTTTTTGCGCGCCGTTACATCAATAAGGCCTACTTAATTTCTATAAATGTTTAGCGAGGAAATCCGCCGACCAAGAGCATTGCACGGCGGGGCTAAAGCTGTCCTTAGCCGGCCACTAAATTTGCTCAAAAATCTCGACCGTGAAACGTATGCTGTCGATTTGTATTTGAAACGAAGAAGTTCGGCGTTACGGGCCGCAGCTCGTGAGTTGACCGTTAGCGAAGAGCCATTATCTTATGTGCGCCAAGGTAGCCAACTTTTACTGCTCATTCAAAAATTTACACACAATCGTTTTAGCCTCGAAGTTATTCGTCAACGAAATCGTAGAAGTCGCCGATGAGTTCAAGAATCAGCCTAAGTGTTACTGTTTAGTGTTACAGTGGTGTTCGGGAGAGTTGAGCCTACTGTTGTCATTGGTGCGAAGAAATGTGATCGAAGTAGCACCAACAATGGCCGTCTGCGTCCGTACTTGGTGTATTTTATTGACACAATGTGATAAGTTGACAGTGATCGGACTAGGTACAGTAATGAAAAAAAACTTTAAAAAATTACACAAACTTAAAACTAACTGCATCGGTGGTGCAGTGGATATGATCTATTCGTTGACCCAAAAGGTCTCGGGTTCGACTCCCACTGGCGTCGAATTAATTTTGTCATAAAATCTTCAAAAGGCAAAAAAATTATATACATTTCAAGAAATTCGTTTTCGACAAAAATTTTTTTCCAATATTAGACAAGCATGTATGCTGAACACGATCCAATCAATCTTTTGAAGCGTAATTCATGTTTTCGTGTCAATATCCAGACTTTTCAAATATTAAATCAACAAAAAATATCAAGTTGACTGAAATGTTGTATTCGGGGGTTTTCGACATGGAGAACACGAATCTGAAGGGATTTTTTGGATTTTGACCACTGGAAGTTACCTTCAAAGAGGGACATATCCCTGGCTATACAATTTTCATCCCTGAATCAGGGGTAGGCAAATTTTTCCAAGCCCCGAAAATGCGCGCAATTGATTCCCTGCCTATAAAAACTCTAGTATGGTCGAAAATTTCGTCAAAATCTATAGCCAAAGATCAACCTTGTAACTTTAAAATGAAACATTGAAAAACCTTAATTTTTTGAACAAGTCTGTATATTGACACGAAAACATTTTTGTGTGTCTCACTGTATAATTTTAGATCTTTCTTTCGAGGTTCATCGACTATTGGCACCGGCGTTAAAAACAGCACTAACTACAAATTTCACAAATATTATCGAATCGATGAGGCTTCGAATATCAGTTAGTTTTTGGCTTATCAGAAAAAGTTACAAAAAAGTTTCAAGGACCAGTCCAGTGGGGAAAAAAGTTGCCAAATTTTGTTGATATCCAGAAAGTTCATGAAAAATGGAGCATCTTTTGTTTTTACGACATGTTCTGAATCGTTGTAGTTTTCGAGATAATTGCGTTTGAAATTTTGAATTTGTGTGCATGTTTTCGTTGTAGTACACAAACTTTTTTGAACTTTTAATCGATTTTGTTAATTTTCGTAAAATGAACATTGTAGTTTTTTGTAGCTAAATGAGACAAACAAAATGACACCAAAATTATTAAATTTGAACAATGTTTTGGGTTATTGAAACGAAAACCATGAATCAGAATTTTCGTTTCAATAACCCAAAACAATTTTCAAATTGTATAATTTTGGCGTCATTTTGTTTGTCTCATTTAGCTATAAAAATATCTACAATATCATTTTATAAGAATTTAAAAAATCGATTTAAAAATTCAAAAAAGTCTGTATATTACAACGAAGAGCTTGTAACAAATTCAAAATTTTAAACGCAATTATCTCAAAAACTACAACGATTCAGAATTTACCGTAAAAACAAAAAATGCCCCATTTTTCATGAACTTTCCGAATATCCTATTTTAGGAAGAACGCTGGAAGCCATATAACATGGAAACGGAATCAAACCTGAATCGCTATTTGGAAGAGATGTCAGATATGGGTTTGGCCATCGATTGGGCGGTGTCGTCGACGAGCCCATCTCGGTTTTATATAAATGTTTCACAAAGTGGATGCCATTTTGCAAGGGTTTCTGTCTCCTTATGCAAGGATCTGGCACTCCTGAAATCGTCGCATTTGCGAAATTTGTGTGATTCATTCGTCCGAATGCTTTGGGAGGAATATTTGAGCCATTTGGCTAGCGCACCGACTTCAAATATACATACGTGCACTTGCCAATTTATCATTGCACAGGTTAGTAGAGCTCATCGAATCTCCCTAGTTGATTGCACATTTAGGTCTTGCCACTATGCGAAGAGACTTATGACCCATCAACTTCTTTACTGAATGATCTACTCTCGTCGAAATTCTCCCAATTTATGCAATATCGAAACGAAGAATCTCAGTTTGAAGAAGAACAGGAAGAAATTGCCAATGTATAACTTTTATTTATTTATGAAATAATAAACAATAAGTGTCAGAGAATTTTTTCATGCATGGGAAATGTGCGCAATCGATTCTCCGTCGAGACAAGCCACTAGACAGCCGTTTTTCCGACGAAAATCCGAATGTTGGTTCATTTTCGCTTCAATACACCCACCCTTTCCCTGAATCAGGAAAGCATTGTCACGATTCGGCAATGTGCGCAATCGATTCTCCGCCTAGACAAACCCCTAAAAGCCGTTTTTCTGATATAATCCGAAAGTTAGTTCATTTTCGCTTCAATGCACCCACATCTTCCCCCCCCCTGAATCAGGGGCTTAGCCTTTCCCTGAACCATATACAAGTGCAATAATTGTGAAATTTTAATTGGCTTCCAGCTCAGTACACAAATTTCTAGTAGGAAAAAAGTTTTGCGGTTTTTTACTATACTAATCATGAGCAAACTTTTGAGCCAAATTAAAAAAAAATCGGCTAAGTCACGATCGTGTACGTTCCCTTGTAAGACCACTGGAGGGTGTAATACAACGATGGTATAAGAACCAAACGGTGCGCATGCGCTAAGGAATTTGTTGAGCTATCGCTCGATCCGTTGGGACACGTTTTTAAAAAAAGCGAGTTTTCGTGTCAATATACAAGCCAATTCAAATTTCTGCGTGAAATTTATGAGCAAAAAGTGAATTTGAGTCGTTGCAAAGATTCTCTGCGAATGGCACAAAGCGCGGTGATCAATGAAGATAGAACTATTAGCAAAATAACCGAGAAGGATAAAATCATGAGTGCTGGCAAATGCAGGCATATTCTTCTTCGCAAGAAGTTGGTGTCAATGGCTTGTTTCATAGCTTCTAAAATAGCGTTTTTGCGTCCTATAATCTAACAAAAAAGTACCGGCATTTGTGGAGGAGTTATGGTTTTCGTCAAATGGAAGCACGGTGAGATCTACGCTCACATCGGTTTCCATCGCGGACGCAGCTCCACGTATGTTTCGCGACTTGTTGAGCCAAATCTCTGGGTCTTCAGTTGTTCTATTAGAGAATTTTGGTTTCATGGTAGAATGAGTTTCGTTTGTCGTTAGAGGGCTATCTTTATATGGAGATCTAAATATGGCTTGAATTAAAAGGTATTACTACCTACGGTACTTTTAATACCGAGCTTTCTAGAGGACCGGCTACTTCGGACCTTGTGCCCCCCCCCCCATATAAGCTGGGTTGAAAAAACNGAACCAAGGGTGCCTGAGACAAGCCCAGTACCATCGAACCAAGAGATCCTTGGAATAATCGCTCCAAATTTTACTCTAGTCGTAACGCCATCTCAACTAGAGTTATCCGAGCCGGTGATTTTTGACCGGCTCGGCTAAAAGTAGCGGCTCGGTTCGGCTCATGGCGCGGCTCAGATCCAATAAGCTCTCTGAGCCGGTGATTTTTGACCGGCTTGGCTCAACGGCTCGGTTAAAAGTAGCGGCTCGGCTCGAAGAGCTCTAATCTCAACGACAGAGACGATGTCTTAAAAAAACGATTGGCAAAACATCACCAAAAAAGCAACTAAGGGAATGGAAAAGCAAAGTTTCACTGAAGAAGCCAATAAATACAAACCTGAACGGTGGCTCTTGAATCTTCTTGTGCGCTGGCGGTGAATGCCGCCTTTGGCCAAAATATTTCAACCCATCAATAGGCCCAAAAAACTCTTTAGTTGGACTGGCTTCACTTGGAGGCCCGGAAAATGGACCGCTTCCAGGGAAATTTCCTACTGGCCGACTATTATCTCTTTCGCTGTCTTTGAGTGGAAACGATGCACTGAATGGTGGTGCCAAATTATATTCTGGTCTTGGAAAATCTGTTGGTGTTCTATGTTCGTAATCATCGCCAACCGGAGGTCCTCCACATTCAGGTGGCTAATTTTTGTTTTAAAGAGGGAGGTAAGAATTAGGGACTAGTCTCTGAAAATTTTTTGCCAAAACAGCCTATATAGAGGTAAAATCATGTGAAAAATCGATTGCGCGCATTCTCGAAGCGTAAAATGCTTCCTTGGCCCTGATTCAAGGAAATAGATGTGTGTATTGAAGCGAAAATCCAACATGTACTAATTTCCCTGAATCAGGGTCAGGGAAGCGTTTTCAAGCTTCGGGAATGCGCGTAATCGATTCCCGCATGAAATTACCCCCAGAAATATGATTGTGAGGGAGAAATTTCAAAATTTTTCGATTTTTGCTTCAATACACACATCTATTTCCTTGAATCAGGGTCAAGGAAGCATTTTCACGATTCGGGAATGCGTGCAATCGATTTTTTTCATGATTTTAGGCTTATATAGGCTGTTTTGGCAAAAAAATTTTCAGACATCCCTAATTCTTACCCCCTTTAACTTTGTGACTAAAATAAAAGTTACCGTAATCCCTTGACAGCCGCCGTCATCTTTAAAGCAAAGTTGTACGGTGCAAGTAAAGAAAAGCTGGACACGGTCGGCGTATTTGAAAACATGTGTACTTGCATGGGCACTTATAGAGTTGCTGTCGTAAGTTATCTTTTAAAAAAAGAGTCAACTTATATAGGGTAAATTTACTTCATCCAATAGATATCTGTCAGTTGTGCATCTAAAAATTATAGAATGACAAGGAACACGTTCGAGCTCTATCTCAAAAGTTTTGCCCCAACTATGTATTAGGTGGTACCACACGGGATGGTGGGTGGTTCCATCCACACCATCCATCTAATTTTTTTGACTATATTTGGATTCAAATTTTTTCAAAAAGAGTTATAGCAGCTAATTTTGTTATTTCTAAAGGGTTATCAGATATGCTCTTTCGGAATATATAGGACTTTTTGAACAAATTCAAACGTCACTTCGCGCATGTCTCTTGTAAGGATGATTATTTTCCTCGATTTTTTACAGTTTTTCTCGGAGNAAAAATCGACTTTTTTTTTGGTCGACAACATATAGCCCCGAGGTAGCTTGTCCCCCCTCCTTGTTCATGTATGCATGTACCCCACCCCTAAAAGGCCATTCATCCATCCATCCTGAGGGACCGGTGTATTCCCCCTACTGGTGACCTATGGGTTATCAGGTATGCTCTTTCAGAATATATAGGACTTTTTGAACAAATTCATGCGTCACTTCGTACATGTCCCTGGTTAGTAGTACCCAACTTTTTTCCGAATTGACTGGTCCTTTAAAAACATTACCCTCGATCATCAACCAAATCGAATCGATTTCCATGCCCATCATCCACATAACAGCTATGCACGAGAACGCCATAGACATGCCCGACCACCGAATCGCATTCCCAGACATGGGTCACAAAAAATAAAAATTGTATTTTGTTGACCAAAACCAACCTGGATCACCGACACTAGCAAACCTTAAAAATGGACCGTTGGGCCCTTGTTTAAGATGATAGGTGCATTGTGGCAAGACGAAATTTTCATCGATCGTTTCCGTTGTCAATTTGCTGTGAAAGGGAAATCAAATATACTCCATTTCCCGCTGTAATAGATAACAAGTTGGAGGCAATTTAGTTAGTCAATGATTGCAAGATCGTCCGATCTGGCAAGTTAAGCAACTTTGGGCCCGCAGGTTCGGTCCCGCTTAGAACCAATTCTTTTTGCAGGATAAAAAAATTTTACTTAGGGGTATTTTTAAGCAAGGAACACGAATCAGCCGTTATTTTCTCATGAAAAAATAACGGCAGATTCGTGTTCCTTGCTTAAAAATATCCACAAATTTTTTATCCGTTTTGGATACTGCAAAAAGAATTGGCTTCAAGCGGGATCGAACCTGTGTGTGCCCAATGTTGCTTAACTTGCCAGATCGGACGGTTTGACAAGCATCAGCCAAACTAAATTGCCTCCAACTTTTTATCTATTACAGCGAGAGATGGAGTAAAATCGACAAGTATAGTCCGTTTCAGCCCAGCTATAAAAAAAAGCTGGACCTAAAATTCAAAGTCCGAAGTTAGCATCCCGTCCGATCTGGCAAGTTAGACAACGTTGGACCCGCAGGTTCGATCCCACAAGGGCGAAAATTTCGATATATTGGGTTGTTCAGAAAGTCTTGCTCATTTTTTTAAAAAGATAATAGGTCATTCTCGGACGAAAAATTTTTTGCCAAAACAGCCTGTATAGGGGTAAAATCATGCGAAAAATCGATTGCGCGCATTCCCGAAGCGTGAAAATGCTTCCTTGACCCTGATTCAGG
>OZJO01003324.1:0-12728 GCA_900406225.1 Acrobeloides nanus | reverse complement strand
CCAACTCATAATTTGTCCATTCTTCATCGCCGTTATTAATTCGGAGGAGAACCTAAAAATTGAAATTAAAAAAAAATTTTTCAAGTGTCTAATAGGTAAAAAAATTACAATCTGTATATCTGCTTATCTGCAAGTGCAGGGGTTTTTGAATACTTACGTTTCTACACGACTCCGATCCAGAATGCTCATATAAGAATCTCGGACTTTCTGGCATAAAAGTAAAGCCAATAAATTGGATTATCGCCGGAACAGCTGCAACACCAAACATTAATCTGAAATTTTTCATTTTTGATTTATTACATTGCATGGAATGCCCCTACCTCCATCCAATTTTCTCTGGATCGATATAAGAAAAAATTCCAGGAATAACGTTGGCGAATATACATCCCAGGGTTATCATTATGTTAAAGCCCATCGATAGTGTTCCTCGGATACTAGTTGGCGCGGCTTCACTTACATAAATTGGAACAATCATCGAAGATATACCTAATATTGAGATGTTAATTGGGGTATTTAAATGATCAATTTTTGGGGGAGTTGATACCATATGAAAGAGCACAAAATTTGGAGCATTTTTTGCTTTTACGACATTACTTGAAAATCTAACCGTAACAAGTTATGAGCGAAATTTTTCAAACGAGTTTGAACATTGAAACGAAGAGCTTGCTCAAAAATCGTAATACTTAGTCAAAAATCGAAATTTTTGCTCAAAAATCGAGATTCTTACTCAAAATTTGAATTTTGCTCAAAAATTGAATTTTTGTTCAAAATCGAATTTTTCTCAAAAATCAATTTTTTCGATAAAAAAATCCTGCTTTTCATAAAAATTTGCATAAAATCAACCATAGCTTTTATTCTACATAGTCAAAAATTGACCACGAAGTATCATTTCTATGCAAAATTTTATGGGAAACAACATTGTAGAACATCATTTTCCCTGAAAAAATCATTTTTGGGTCAAAAATCGATTTTTTCGATAAAACCCCTGCTTTTCATAGAAATTTGGGAGCTACTACACACAACAGGAGGGGGACTACCCACGTGAAAAATTTTCGAAAATTTTTTTTCTGGAAATAATCTTTCTAGGGGTAAAAACATGCGGGGAATCCGAATTTGAAATTTGTGAAGCGAAAAAACTCTTTCCTGATCCAGGTACAGCCTGTGTATTAAAGCGAAAAGTCGAAAAATCGCATTTTTGCGACTTTTTTTACTTCAATACACAGAACTTTCCTGAATCAAGGAAGCATTTTTTCGCTTAAAAAAGTCAAATTCTGGTTTCCCACTTGTTTTACCCCTAGAAGGATCATTTCTAGAAAAAATTTTCGAAAATTTTTTTTACGTGGGTGACCCTCCCCCCTTCTCTGTTGTGTAGTGGCTCCAAAAGTCGCTATAACTTTTTTCTACACAATCAAAAATCGACACACTGTTTTGCCCAATGGGTTATTTAAATGATCTTGATGTGCATGTTTTCGTTGTAATACACAGACGAAACTTCACACGCAATTATTTCAAAAACGGAAATGATTCAGAATTTACCGTAAAAACAAAAAATGTTCCATTTTTATGAATTTTTTCAAAATATCAATAGAAATGGCAATTTTTTCCAAGTGGTTGTTGGCTCTCTCTTTTTTCTATGTTTATACATAATTTTTGACCAGTTTACCTATAGCTATTCCCAATAAAGTTCGTCCAATTAGCAAAATCCATTTGTTAAATGCAATAGCACAAACTACTGCACCAATAGCAAAAATTAAACTGGCTAAGACTATCAATTTTTTGCGTCCAAAAATATCCGAAGCAACACCGGAAATTAGTGCCCCAATTCCAGCCATGCCTAAATATGTTTTTGTACTAGCACGTCTGGGTAAAATCTTAGTGACCGAGGTGAAACCTAGTAGTATCATTTTTATCCTTACCTAGTGTAATAGCAACAATGATCTGTTTCCATATAGTATCCATTGGCTTCATATCCGAATCTTTAGGAATGTATAACATTGCTCCGGATACCACTGTTGTACCATAACCGAATAAAAAGCCTCCAATCACGGCTACAGTTGCCATAACATAAACAAAAAACCCGAACTTAGGCTTATGTTTTGGTTGAAGATTTTTTATTAACTCCTAAAAATACAGGGTGTCTCAGCTAACAAGTGTTAATACCACTTATTTGATATTACCTCTGGAACCCTGGCGAATTTTTCGATGTAGTTTTTTTAAAGTTAGGTAGGCTAAATGTGCATCAAACGAGGTGGCTTTCGTCAAAAAATAAAAGTTTCTAGTATTTTATTTTTCCTTACAATATTTGATTTTAGGAAAAAAACAGCCTTAACAATCGAATTTTTCAAAATTTTGACAGAGCATGGCCGACTTTACTTTCCTACAAAAAATCATGGAAAAAGATATAGATTTTTCGAATTACAACATTTTGAAGTTAACTGATATATTGCGGCAAAGTCAAAAGGCTGCGAGTAGGATTCGATCCTGCTACCTTTGGGATTGAAGCCGAGACCACTACCCCTGATCCATTTTAGCCATTCTAATGAAATTTTAGAAATTGGAAAAACATGTGAATTCTAAAATTTCATTTGAATGGCTAAACTGGCTCAGTGGTAATGGTCTCGGCTTCGATTCCAAAGGTAGTGGGATCGAATCCCACTTGCGGCGATTTGATTTTACCGCAAAATAGAAGTTAACTTCGAAATGCTCTAATTCGAAAAATCTATATCCTTCTTTCATGATTTTTTGTAAGTAAGTAAAATCGGCCATGCTCTTTCAGAATCCGAACGAATTTTGGAAAAATTTGACTGTTAAGGGTGTTTTTGTTCCTAAAACAAAATATTGTAACACAAAAATATTAGAAACTTATAGCGAAAGCCAAATCGTTTGATGCACATTTAGCCTAACTAACTTAAAAAACTGCATCGAAAAATTCGCCAGGGTTCAAAAGATAATGGCAAATAAGTGGTATAGCACAAACATGGTGTCTCAGCTAAGTGTTTATAAGCAAAAAAATATTACATTGTTTTGAGTCATATTTTCAATATATTGTTAATATACCAATAAAATAAATTATAGTAAATTAAAAATTAGATCCTAAAATTTCTCAGAGTCATTTTATAAGGGTGGCGCCAAAAAGTTGTACTCCTCTCCTTTAAGAGTACCAAAACATCATATTTGAGGATGATATTTTGGTACTCTTTAAGGAGAAGAGTACAACTTTTACTAGGTAAGGGCTATATTTTGCGGTATAGCCCTTACCCACTTGAGTGCAAAAAAAAGTTGTCCACCATAGCAAAGTGGATAGGAAGCCGCCCATCCAATCTGGCAAGTTAAGCAATATTGAGGTCATCAACCAGGTTCGATCCCGGTAGGACAAAACTTTTGATTTTCAAAAAACTTTTTTTACAAAAAATAAAAATAGAGCAAAAAATTTTTTTGCTCGATAGTAAAAAAAATTTTGAAAAAAAATTACTTTTGAAAATCAAAAGTTTTATCCTAGTGGGAATCGAACCTGTGGACCCAATGTTTCTTAACTGGCCAATTAGAACGAGCGACTTTCTTATCCACTTTGTTATGGTGGGGGCAGCTTTTTTTGTACCCCAACTGAGGCTTATATATACACGGCAAGAAAGATTATAGAATATGAAACTAATGATCTGATTCTTGTACACGGTCCTGTTATGAATAAAGATGCACAAGCCGTTCTTATTGATAAAAGAAAGGACACAAATTCTCGTCTTAAATAAAAATCATTTGGACTAATATAAATGAAATAAGTAGAAAAACACTTAAAAATCACATGAGAAAAGACAGAATTCAATTGTATTCTTCCGTTATAAATCTTATCGATAGAATGAATAGAATAGGTAGCACAATCTAAATTCAGTGCAAAATAGTTCTAGTTTATGATGAGTGTTATCTATCTTAAAGAACATTACGTATTCACATGTGAATACCACCCATTGAATCGATTCTATCTGCCTTCTGTTGATTAACACGGGAATACTACTTCAATTTCCGGTATATTCTGCTATTTTAAGCTATTCTGAGGAACAATCAAAAAAATTTTTCACTTACACGGCTGACCAAACTGTGCGAAAAGTTGCGACAAGTGTTATTGAAACGAAAACCATTAAAGATGTCAAAAAGTAGCTCTTAGAAAAACTCAATTATCTCATCAAAGATTAAGCGAAATTGAACAAAATTTTTTTTTAACATGTTCTACAGCTTTTGCTCCACGTATTTAAAAAGGAATTTTTTTGCCTGAGCTGGATTTTATATGCTAAAAATGTCTTTGAATTTTTCTTTATACTAAAACTTTCAAAGGTTCTAACTTTTGATAGCATAAGTCATTTTTCGAGATCTTGGGCTCAAAATGCTCATAAGAACAATAAAAATAAAAGTCCAGAACGATTTTTGCTTTTTCTAGCAAAAAATCTACTTTTTAGTATGAAAAACGGAAAAAATCGAATTTTTTAAGCAGTTTTTATAACTAAAAGCCGTTTATTTAAACGAAAAACAAAAAAATCGTTCTGGACTTTTATTTTTATTGTTCTTGCGCGTATTTTATGCCCAAGATCTAAAAAAACGGCTTATGCTATCAAAAGTTAGAACCTTTGAAAGTTTTAGATAATGAAAAAATTCAACTACCTTTATTTATTTTNGTGATTATTTTTGTGATAAAAATTAATTTTTCCAAAATTTGTTGTGAAACTATTTAAAAAGAATGTTTCTTGTTTTAAAATTGCATAAATAACTTTAAAAAGTGTTTTTAAACTAAATTTTTTTTAAACTAAGTTTCAATAACACTTGTCGCAACTTTTTGCACAGTTTGGTCAGCCGTGTGATTGAGATGCAAAAAAACCAATAAAATTTTATACTTCATGACCAATCGTTCCAATAAACACGATTTTATTGAAAATCAGGCAAAATTACATTTTTTGACATGCTTGAAAGCAGCCTTAGGGGGGGGGGTGGTCGCGCAAAAAAAATTTCCTTCGAATACCTGAGAAAATGTGCCCCGATTAAACTTTGACTTACATAGCATAACATTTGGAGTATAGTAGGAACTCCATAAAATATACTATAACAAAGCAATGCATATGAAACGGTGACAAAAACTTTCATTTGAGCTTTGGATAAACTTTGTTGGTTGTGAACTTGTTGTTTCTTTGTAGCAGTCAAGTGACGATATACGAGATATAAACTGGATAAATAAGTACCTAAACGTAATTTTATCGTCTACTAAAAATATTTAGTATTTACAAAAGAAAGTGATGCTAATAACTCCAGAATAAGTAGGAACAGCGCGAAAATAGATATTTCTAATCGGTGAAGTACAAATGGATAAAGTGGTAGTTCCATTAAGATCTAAGCTATAGAATATAATAAAAATTAGAAGTGAGAAAAGAAGCAAAATTATAAAGCCGCATAGTATGATGATGTTCTAAAAATAAAGCCCATTCAAATCCATAATTCAAAAATTTTCTTAAAAATGAGTAAGGAGCGATCCCGTCCGATCTGGCAAGTTAAGCAACATTGGGCCAGCGGGTTGGAGTCAATTCTTTTTGCTTTGTCAAAAAACGGATAAAAAATTTTGCCTAAGTATAATTTTATGCGGAGAATCGATTGTGCGCATTTCCAAAAAGTGTTTCCCTGATTCAGGAAAGGAATAGGTGTATTGAAGCGAAAATATAAATTATTCAAATTTTAGTTGGAAAACTGGCTGTCTAAGGGTAATTTTATGCGGAGAATCGATTGCGCGCATTTACGAAGCGTGAAAACACTTCCCTGATCCTGATTCAGGGAAGAGATGTGTGTATTGAAGCGAGACACGTCGAGACGCGTCTTGACATGTCTCGACGTTGGAGGCACTAATTCCGCACTAATAGCAAGTTGGGGAGCACTAATTAGTGCTCGTCTCTCGATGCGTCTAGACGTGTCTCGACGCATTGAGACACGTCGAGACGAGATCTAATTGCAAACGTACAATTAGTGCAGAATTAGTGCTTCCAAAATTTCGAAACGCAATTAGTGGAGGCCCTTTGTCACGCCATGGTCCTTGTCTAGATGAAATTATGTAAATGGATTCCGAGCGGCAATTTTCAATCTCAATTTCGTCACCCTGAAGAGGAAGATTTGATATGACAACAAATTTAGCTCTTACAGAACTTTGTATTTTGTTATACATAAATGGCCTCCAAACGGCTATAAATCTGTCCAAAGCTATCATCAATGCAATCGCTTGGTTAACTCTATATCCAGTAGCAAATGGTATGACCAAATAAGAGCAAATTGAAACAGACATGTTGACAATTAAGTTGTTTTTATAATAGACAATCGTAGAACCGCGTATTATGGTTCCAACACCGAAAACGTAATTTAAAGGACCAGTCCACTTTTGGGGAGTTGATGCTATGTGATAGAGCACAAAATTTGGAGTATTTTTTGCTTTTACGGCACTACTTGAAAATCTAACCGTAAAAAGTTATAAGTGAAACAAAATTGCGAGGAAAATTTTCAAATGAGTTTGAACATTGAAACGAAGAGCTTGTAGGATCAATCAGATTGTTTATTGAAACGATTTAATAAAATATTATAAAATACAAAATCCTTGAATATTTGGGAAAAAATAAGTACAGTATTTTTTATATCTCGCCGAGACGAATCAAATGACACCAAAATGATTGAATTTGAACAATGTTTTGGGTTATTGAAACGAAAACATGAAATCAGGGGTTTCGTTTCAATAACCCCAAAACATTGTTCAAATTCAATAATTTTGGTGTCATTTTATTCGTCATGGCGAGTTATAAAAAATGCTGTATTTATTTTTTCCAAAATTTTCAAGAATTTTAAAGTTTATAATGCTTTATTAAATCGTTTCAATAAACAATTTGATTGATACAAGCTCTTCGTTTCGATGTTCAAACTCGTTTGAAAATTTTTTTCGCAATTTTGTTTCGCTCATAACTTTTTACGGTTAGATTTTCAAGTAGTGCCGTAAAAGCAAAAAATGCTCCAAATTTTGTGCTCTATCACATGGCATCAACTCCCCAAAAGTAGACTGGTCCTTTAAAAATATTAAAAAACAACTTACCTACTGAAACGTCCGATAGACAAAGAAAAATTATCAGCCAGTTACACTGTAGTTGTCTTAATTTACTAAACACTATAAACAGTAGTACTAGGTATAGATTTGAGATTGTTGCAAGAAGTCCACTTATTAAATAATATGCTTGGATCCAAACTGAATACGCAAATCCATCATACGGTGGCGAGATGTAAAAATCTTGAGGTGAAATTGAAGAATTTTGTACAGAGAGATTCATTTTTGTCAACCCAAACAAACCCCGAACCAAAAAGATAACCGCACTTTTTGTACTCAAAATCACGAATAACCTTTGAAAATTAACAATTGTATTATGATCAAGCATCAAAATATCGCATGAATTCACGTTAATTAGTCAAATTTTCATGAAGTTTGATGCTTCATTATTTACGTATTCATAAATGTGGGCTAATTTTCTTAGAATAATATCGAGGAACTTTTATTTTATAAATAAAAAATATAAAAAACGTGGGAGCAAGTTCGGCATTATAACTTTCGCCACGTTGCCAAAAAAACTAGAACATTCGCCATATAAATTTCGCTACGTAACTTTCGCCACGTTCGTCTCAATATACATATTTATTGCAAATCAGGCAACTCCATTAGTCTGAAATTAAATGTTTATTGACACGAAAGTGGCGAAAGTTACATGGCAAAAGTTAGCGTGGCGAGATTCGTGGCGAAAGTTATAGTGCTGCAAGTTCCTCTGATTGCTGCTACTTAAAGGACCAGTCCAGTAATTTACAGCCATATGAAAAATGATATATTCGGAAAGGTCATGAAGAATGGAGCATTTTTTGTTTTTACGGCATGTTCTGAATCGTTGTAGTTTTCGAGATAATTGAAATTTTGAATTGTGTACAAGCTATTCGTTGTAATACACAAACTTTTTTGAATTTTTTTGCGAAAAAATCGATTTTTGCATCAATCTTTTAAATTTTCATAAAATGAACATTGTAGCAATTTTTTAAGCTAAATGAGACGAAAAAATGACATCAAAATTATCCAATTTGAACATTGTTTTGGGTTATTGAAACGAAAACCCTGATCCATGTTTTCGTCTCAATAACTCAAAACAATGCTCAAATTGGATAATTTTGGTGTCATTTTGTTCGTCTCATTTATCTATAAAAAATTGCTACAATGTTCATTTTATGAAAATTTAAAAGATTGATGCAAAAATCCGCAAAAAATTCAAAAAAGTTTGTGCATTACAACGAAGAGCTTGTACACAAATTCAAATTTCAAACGTAATTATCTCTAAAACTACAACGATTCAGAACATGCCGTAAAAACAAAAAATGCTCCATTTTTCATGATCTTTCCGAATATATCATTTTTTTCATATGGTTGTAAATTAATGGACTGGTCCTTTAACGTTAACTCAACAAAAAAATTTTTATTTTCTTCCGGAAATTACCCATTTAGGGGTAATTTTATGCGAAAATCAATTTGCGCGCACTCCCGCAACTTGAAAATTGCAGAAAAATGGTGAAAATTCGATTTCCTCGAGAAATGAACAAATATTCCCCCGTGCATCCCTGCGTGGTCGTATTTTGATGGGAAAATCCTGTTAATTTTCCCGCCAAAATACAACCACGCAGGGATGCATGGGCGATATTTATTCATTTCTCGAGGAAATCGAATTTTCACTATTTTTCTGCGATGGTGAAAATTCGATTAAAATTGCCTGAATCAGGGTCAGGAAAGCGTTTTCACGCTCTGAAAATGGTTACAATCGATTCCCCGCATAAAATTACCTTTAAAAAGTCTTTTTTTTTAAATTTTTTCCGACCGAAATCGAGCCTCGATCTGCACCCCATTTAAAAAAGTTTTGAAAAGTTGAACTTTGAAATTGATGTTTACTGCCTTCTTACTGTTGTAGTAGTTGTTTGAAAATTACTCTTCACTTGAGTAGCATTATTGTTAACTGATTCAATTGGCTTCATCTTTCCAGTAACATTAAAAATAAGTTGTTTGGAGCAGTTTCGGAATTCTTGATGCTTGAAAATATAAATCGATGCGTTCAAAATTGCATGAAATCCACCTCCATAAGTTACGAAAACTAGCGATGTGTCTTTCACCCATCCGGTTATGTTAAAGTACTAAAAAGTGAAATTTTCAAATTTAAAGGGACTGTCCACATGGTTACCTTTTTGTTACATTTCTTTTTAAAAAGTCATAAAAAATAAGAGTTTAATCGGATTTCGACTTACGACCACTCATTCGAAAGCTGGTAATCTGAGGAACATTTTGTAAAAAAAAATCTTTTGATTTGACAGAGATATTCGTAGCTACTACCCAATTTCATTTTCGATTTTTGACGATTTTTTTAAAAATTGCATATTTTTTTGAATTCCATATGTTTTAGGAAATTCGTATATTTATTAAATTTGCATATTTTTGAAAATCTGCATATTTTTGGAAATTTACATATACCGTATTCTCTCTAATAGAAGCACCCCCTGCCGGAGGGATTGAAAAATAGAAGCACCGGTGTTACTATTATAGAGAATACACGGTACTTTACTTACAAAACTTAGTAGTTGAAATATTGTGGGGATAACATAAAAGAAACTATAACAAAGCAATGCATATGAAACGGTGACGAAAACTTTCATCTGTGCTTTTGATAAACTTGTTTGATTGTGAGCTTGTTGTTTCTTTGATCTAGCCAAGTGTCGTTGCACCATGATTAAACTTGATAAGTAAAAACCTAAATTAACTTTGTCCATTATTTTCTAAAAATTCTACTAAATTTACTAAAGAAAACAATGGTAATAATTCCGGAATATGGAGGAACAAATCGAAAATAGAAGCTGCTAATCGGATTCACACACTGTGCTAATGTTGCATACGAGTTAAGATCTATCCCATAGAAGATAATAAAAGTAAGAAGAGTGCAAAGAAGCAAGGTAATGAGACCGCAGATGATGATGACAAGGTTCTAAAAGTAAAAACAAGTTTCAGTATGCAAAAATTGGACCAAGTTCCCCTGGTTCCCGCCACTTAACGTTGACTAAACTTGGCAAAAATTTTTTTGGCACTTATGCTGTATCCCCTCCCCCTAGGAGGGGGGGGAAGTGCATAAGTATCAATTTTTTTATTTTCTTCCGGAAATTACCCATTTCGGGGTAATTTTACGCGAAAAATTCATTGCGCGCACTCACGCAACCTGAAAACCGCAGAAAATGGTGAAAATTCGCCACACAGGGTTTGTTCATTTCTCGAGAATCGCATCCCCATGCATCCCTGCGTGGTCGTTTTTGGTGAATTTTCACCATTTTTGTTGCGGTTTTCAGGTTGTGGAAGTGTGCGCAATTGATTTTTGACATAAAAATACCCCTAAATAGGTAATCTCCGGAAGAAAATAAAACTTTTTTGCCGAGTTTAGTCAACGTTAAGTAGCAGAAACCAGGGGAACTTGCTCCCAAAAATTCTATACTTACTGAATTTTGAATTTTATTATACATAAATGGCTTCCAAACCGCTATAAATCTGTCTAAAGCTATCATCAATGCAATCGATTGATTAACTCGATAGCCAATCGAAAAGGGTGTTACCACAATAGAGCAGACATAAACATAGATGTTAACAATTAAGAAGTTCTTATAATAAACAATAGTTGAACCTCTTATTATGTTTCCAATACCAAAAAATTCGATAAATTTATTTGAAAATATATGTTGTAGCCCAGGGCCGTAGCCAGTATTCAGGATTGGGTGGGGCAGTGTACAGGATTTTGTCATGGGGAGGATCATAGTCAATAAAAAGGCTGTTTTTCACAATTTTGAGAAAATATAAGGAGGTACAAAGGGGATTTTTAAACATTTTTTCCAACTACGGTTGCAACCCCCAAATCCTCCCCCTATCTACGGCACTGAGTTGGCGGGGGGAAGGGGTGGTGATTCTAGAAACTCAGGAACGGCTAGCCGACTCTGAATCAGCTGAATCTCAAATTCAACTGCAACAAATTTACGACCTACCCACTAACACATCCGATAGGCACAACAAAATAATTAGCCAGTTACATTGAAGCTGCCTTAGTTTACTAAATGCTATAAACAGCACAACTAGGTATAAATTTGTGATTGTCGCAAGAGATCCACTAGTCAAATAATATATTTGGATCCATATTGAAAATGCGAATCCATCATAAGGTGGTGAATTGTAAAAATTTTGAGAAATTGATGAGTTTGTTATGGAGAAATTCATTTTTAGATGATAGAGCTCTGAATATAGATAAGGGGTCATCAAGTAAGTCACGTGACGGAAATATACCCCCTTTCACCATCACGTACCTTACTGGATGACCCCTAAGAAAATACAAAATAAAAGTGGTCTACCAGTCTCATGCATAAATTTGATTCAAATCAAGTTCGAACCTTGTGTAAAAATCAAATTTTTTTCAAAATTTTCAAAAGTCGACAAAAAATTTTATAGTCAAAAATGCGGAGTACTGAAACTTGTACTTTTTAATATTATGCTCATTGAGGAAATAAATGGAGTGCTCAGAAACCACTCAAAGAAAAGCTCATGATCACCTCTAATTTATCATTTCCACAAGTAAACGTAATAAAAATAATAATATCTTTCTTGCATTTAATTGTGAATTTAATTACTGTGATAGCTAGGCAACAAAGAATCAAATTATATTTATGTTGAAATGATTTCTTGAAACACACAAATTTTACTTTCATATAAAACATTAAACGCGCTATGTGTGTGTCTGTCTGTTTGTGTTATCTCTGTCACCTTAAGTCCAATTCCGTCACGGCCTATACCAATCGATAGGGCTCAGTGAGAGAAGAAAACTGACACCAAGATCATGGGGATACCCATCAAGAATCATTTTTTAGCCCCATATCATGTTTAATGGAAGGTTTATCATTGCAATTTAATATGAACAAATAAGGCGCCCACATGGCCGATTGGCGAAAACACTTGGCTCTCAAAATGTTCCTCAGGTTCGATTCCCATCCGCTCTCACAACTTTTTGCCCTTGACCTCTCCCAAAAAATATAAATTTGCACTGAAAACGAAGTTTTTGAGCTTCCAAGTTCCATAACTTTTACTAGGTGTTGATTTTTAGGAAAATTCTTTTAGGCTCTTAAAATACAGCCCCGTATCGTTTCTGTGGTCGATCATCAAAATCGGTGGAGTTTTAGCCGAGATACGAGTCTTTCAATTTTGGAAAATGCTTTTTCCACATAAATCTAACGTAAAAACATGTTCCAAAATTGAACGACTCGTATTTCTATCAAAACGCCACCGATTTTGATGATCGACCACGGATTGCTACAACGATTGCTACAGGGCTGTATTTTAAGAACCTAAAAGAATTTTTCCAAAACTAATGAAAGTGGGTTTTTTGCCAGTTTCGGGCAAAATTTATATTTTTTGGACTCGGAACCATACTTTTTTCCTCAAAAATATAGTTTCAACTGCGGGCTATCGTTTTATAAGATTCCCGACTGTTCTTAAAGGACCACTAGCAACGGCTTCGGAATGACCGAAATTTTTGAAAATGAATTTCTCGAGCGATCATTTAAATCGGATTTTCACGAGTGACCACATTTTGGATAGCTGTAGATCTGAGGAATTTTTTATGATAAAA
>OZJO01003322.1:0-25371 GCA_900406225.1 Acrobeloides nanus | reverse complement strand
CCCTCGACCTATTGAGACGAGATTCTACAGCATCAAAAACCATATTCCGAAAAAACCGCGTTATAAAACGTTTGTTCTATCAAAAAATCGACTTTTACAAAATATGCCAAAACCTAAGCACAGATTAGTGTCCCTTTAAAAGCACATAGCATTATGTGACTATTTTTTCTTATCATTAGGAATTTGGTGTTTGTATAGATATTCTTCTTTCTTGTTAGTTAACAATAGGTTTGTTGTTTAATGTAGAGACGAAATAAGACGCTAAGAAAAAATGAATTTTTTCAATAAAATTGAGAGATTACTCAAGTGAATCGCTTGTGGATTATACTCGTAGGGATGTTAAATTGCCACGAAAACGTGGCACTATAGAAAATCCAACGATTTTCGAATTTCGACCCAGCCGGGATCGAACCCTCGACCTATTGCGTGCAATCGGCGCCACTTCGCACTTTGCTATGGTGTGCCGACTTATCTAATTTGATGTTTTGTTGATAAAAAACACATTCTTGCATTTCTAGTTAAAATGTTCTTTGAAATATGGATTGATGAATAGCTAACTTTCTTATCGACTTATAACCATAAAGTACATGTTAAAATTTTATATAAATAGAAAGACCCGTTCTAGTATGGTTTATTAGTATCAATTTAGCCATGATTCTATTCAAATTCTTATTTTTAACCTGTATTTCTATCCCGCAAATCTACTGTGCTGATCCATTAGTTACAGTAAACACACCTAGAGGAACCGTGGTAGGATACCATTTCGACCAAGGAAATGATACGTCTCAAACATGGTATGGACAAGCCGATATTTTTCTAGGAATTCCATTCGCAATACCTCCGGTCGGGCAGTTCAGATATAAAGTAAAGATTTGTATAGTTGGAGAAAAATTGTGAAAAATTCTAGCAACCTCGTCCAATAACTCAGTTTCCTGGTCCAAGTCCCTATAACGCCACGTATTATCGTGTTCATTGCACACAACCAGGAGCAGTCAATACATCGAGCGAAGACTGTTTATATGTGAATATATGGACCCCTAATGTAAGATTTTCCATGAATTGAGACAGTCATCCCAAGCTTTATCAGAAGAAAATTTTGGAGCTCTTCCCCTGGGGAGTCAACAGGATTCCAAAAACTGATATTTTTTTGAAGTAATTTTATGGAAAAATTTCCTCTAGGGGTAATTTCCTACGAGAAACACTTCAACCCAATCCATTGAAGAACTTCGCGAGGATTTACCATTTTATTCTCTAGAAACAGTCATTTTTTGAGGTTGGATTATTACCACACCGAGAGCATAGAAATATAGATAATATGAAGTTGGGCAAAAGTTTTCGGACCCGACCAGGACTCGAACACGGACCAGGATACTGGCTATCGTCCAAGTGCACTACTATTGTACTATCGAGATCTACAACTGATGCCCGTTAATTGGTAAATACTTGACGGTGTATTCTCCACTACTCACACTGTGATTAATGGGCATCAGTTGTAGCTCTCGGTAGCACAATGGTAGTGCACTTGGACGGTAGCAAGGAGCCTGGTACGGGTTCGAGTCCCGGTCGGGTCTGAAAACTTTTGCCCAACTTCATATTATCTTTAGAAACAATAACATGAACTATAGAGAGAAATTGAACTGTTAAAAAATGAATGTCAACAACTTTTTAGGCTTCTTCTACAACAAAATACCCGGTGTTACTATATATTCATGGTGGTGGCTTAATCACCGGGAGTGGTCGAGTTGGCCAAGGACAAATAGTTAGAAATTTAATCTCGAAAGGAGTCGTTGTAGCCAGTTTAGAGTATAGAATGAGTTGGCTAGGTCAGATTTTATCAAATTGGTAGAAGTCCCTATTTTTAGGATTCTTTACAACATTCACCGACGATTTTCCACCGAATATTGGAATGCTAGACCAGGTACAGTGCGTCTCATGTAAAAAATGTAGGCATGATATTTTTCGGCATTTTAGGTCCTTGCGATTAAATTCATAAAGGAAGAAATCTCATACTTTGGAGGGGACCCTAATCAAATCACGATTTTTGGTGAATCTGCTGGAGGGCATTCTGTTTCTTCTCATACGTATTCACCACTTTCACAAAGTTAGATTTGACAAAATATTTCGATGTAATAGAATTTTTAGACTTGTTTCAACAAGTTATCATGGAATCTGGTACAGTCTTGACTTGTTATGAGGATAGTGTTGGGCCGACAAATCCTAGCTACTACTTTGCTAAATATGCGTGTGGTTATACTGATGAAATGTGGAATTCGAAGAATTTTACAGCTTTAAAAGAATGTTTGATGAAAATTGATGTTCAAGATGGAATCAATTTTGAAGGGGTATGTTCGAAACAATACACATTGACTAAAAAAATTCAATTTTTTGTCTAATTTGGCTTCAAACGGAAAGTAATGTTGTGTCATAAGTTAGAGAGAGCCTACTTTCGATGCCTTAGGTTATAGTTCATTTTTGCCGAAAATTCCAAATTTCCTCCCCCCTCCAAATTGGCGTAATGATTAGCAAATTAGACTCACAATCTACAGGCTCGGGTTCAAAGTTTGTGTTTTCGGCAGAAACGGACTATACACGGGTCGCGACTCCGCTGCATTAAGTCAAAATGATCGTCATCTAACTGAAAATCGAACCCACGACCCTCGACAAGATAGCCGTAGCTCTACCACTGAGCTACAGGGTCACTTAGCGGTCATCCTGACAATTCTACTTATAACATTGGGTGAATTCAGTGGGAAACTACTCGCAAACCCTGGATATTTTCGAGAATCTTTTAGCAAGCTTCTGGAAGTACTGACAACCATGTTTGTTGGAATATGGTTCAGGATAATTACTTCTTCCCTGGGAATCCTCAAGCCTTAGCTAACAAAAGGCCAAACATACCGGCAATAATAGGCACATGTAAAGATGAATATGCTTTTTGGGGTAAGAAAAAATCCGAATTTTTTTATATATCCTGCAAAATGTTTAGAAATGGGCCGAGTAAAAAGTGACCTTAATTTAACTTCTTACACAAAACAACAGGTCGAGCAAAGATTAGCTGATCAATATGCATTATATTTTGGGAATAATTCCCAAAAAGTTCTTAACATTTTTGAAAGCAACTATTTGCCAAATGGTACAGCAGATGATGATCATTTGGCATGGCTACAATTTGCTGTAGATGTAAGAAACACTTTATGGTTAGAGTGGGCGAAAAAATCATAGGGAGTTCAATATTATTTGGTTCCTTACGTTTTTCGTCCCTTTGGGAGACCCCCCCCCCTTATACCGCTACTGGGTAAATATGAAATTTTAGGTCGGAACACCGGCATATTTCACTTGGGGATCACTTCTAGACATTCAATATTATTTGAAAAATAACAATCCAAATATTTACACGTATGAATTCGCACTTTCTTCTACCCTCAATAACCAAGGCAATCCAATACCGGAGTGGCATCGTAACTTAATCATAAAAATCGAGACAAAACAAGGAATTTAGCTGTTCCTCATATCTGTGAAATCCCGTACCTACTTAACTATGATGGAACTTGGAGCTCAACAGACCAGGCTCTCGCTAATTTGATTCAAGAATCGTGGGCAAATTTTGCTAAATATGGGTATGTTTAGTCCGAGAATTTTGGTTTCTTATATGAGCATTTAGAAAACCTTCATTAGATGGATCTTGGAAGCCAACCACTTCTAAAGATCCAACTAAACTTGAATATTTTCAATTTAATAATGTTTCAACCGCAAAAACTGGTTATAGGGCTAAAGATCAAGTTGTATGGAATGAGGTAAAACGAGAGGCGATGGTCAAGTGATCCAAGGCGCCGGCCGTTCGATCTGGCAAGTTAAGCAACGTTGGGTCCGCAGGTTCGATCCCGCTAGGGCAAATTTTGAATTTCAAAAAAATTCTTTTACAAAAAAGGGAGAAAAAATTTTTGCTCGATTGTAAAAGAAATTTTGTTGAAAATCAAAATTTTACCCTAGTGGGATCGAACTTGCTGGCCCAACGTTGCTTAACTTGCCAGATCGGGGGGGGGAGTGAAGCGACGCCTTAGACCACTTGACCATCACCCCCGGACTTTTATCCCATTGGCGGCGGAAATGAACTTTATCTGAATCCTTTTTTAGCAATTACCGCAAGTATTAGGAGATTCCCCACCTTATTTAGCAGATAACTATCCTGGTAAAAAATTTAACCAGATACCTAGATTGAACGGCTATTTTTAGTCTGCACTCGAGGTTATACATCGAAAATAAAGAACACAACTTGCTATGAAGCATTTGCGACTTCGGTTCCATGGAGTGTGGCCCAAGCAACTTGTGGTACGAATTCGTATGGTACTCTTGTTACTGTCGGAAGCGCTTTTGAAAACTCCGATCTATTAGGTTTGTAGAATCTCACAGATGAGACTAATGATTTTTAGCTTATGCCAAAAGTGCTTCTCCAAGCTGTTCTTCTTTTTACATCGGCTTATTTAAAAGCCAATATGTTTCAAATAGTTGGAATTGGGCTAACTATGACCCGTCAACTTATAGGAATTGGAAAAGTGGTATGCTTTTTGTCGTTGGTTACAGGATGGTCAAACAGTTTTCAGACACTCTTAAATTACTTTGTTTTAACAAAAAATTTTAGGATACCCCATCTCGGATCCAAATGCTGGATGTGTCGCTTTAAATGCAAATGATGGCACTTGGATTAACCAAGCTTGTGATACTGCATCATGCTATATTTGTAGCTACTAAGAAGTCATTCGTCTTCATACATGGGCAGACCCCAGGTTTTTCACCTGGGGTGTGGGTCGGGGTTAAGGGAGGGTTGTGGGTCGGGGTCAAGGGAGGGTTGTGAGAGAGGGTTATGGGGGGCGTAGAATGTGGATAGGAAGGCCGACAAATTGAGGATTAATAGTCGCAAAGTAGGTTGCTTGGAGCAGCATATTTATTTTTGAAACAAAAGAATATTTTTTAAATTTGTCAATCTGTTTTTTGGTGACCAACTTTTCGACCCCATCAGGAGGGGGACCAAATGAGGGTTGTGGGTTTTTTTGAAAATTCAACCTGGGATGCTGCCCATGTATGCTCGTCTTATAAACTTTTCTGTAACAAATAAACGTCTAAATCAACGATTGTGTTACAAACATGATGAAGCTCACCCTAACTAAAGCAAAAATTAGCGCTGTAGGCAAAAAATTTTTTTCGAAAAAGGGTGTTTTTGAGCAAAAATCCATTGAAAATTTGCGACGAAGGCGAAATTTTTTCCAGATTTGATGATAGGTGATCTCTGGATCTCAGATTTTTGTGATCTTTGATCTCTGACCCCTCCTAATTGTGGGCAGGGGGCGAAAAGGTGCCGTCACCCATAAGTGAATCACCCACTGTGGTATCACCCAGACATCGAATCATCAAAAGGTCTTTTCACTAAGTTGTTGCTCTTTTGATTGTTTGAGTGTATGATAGAGCACATGTAAAAAACATGATTTTTCGAGAATTCATGCAAGGCATTTTCTTATCAGACATCAACATTTCTTAATCCCCATATAAAACGGAAAAATAAATCTTAAAATTGTTATCTAATTTTTACCAAAATTTTGAATCTAAATTTGTGCGGCAATGATTTTATCTTATAAAATCTTTTTGGTGATACTAATTTTCTATTTGGTCGATCAGATTGATTGTCAAAATCACCCACTAGTCACCGTGAATACGCCTAGAGGGATACTAATAGGATTTCATATCGATCAAGGGAATGATACTAGCCAAGCTTATTATGGACAAGGAGATGTTTTCTTGGGAATACCGTTTGCTTTACCTCCGCTTGGAGAATTAAGATATAAAGTAGCGTGAATTACATTATAAAAAACCTAAGGATTTAGAGACCTATCCCACTAACCAAATATCCAGGTTCAAGTGCTTATAATGCAACTTATTACAGACCAATGTGTATACAACCTGGGCAATCAACTAACACTTCTAGTGAAGATTGTTTATATTTGAGTATTTTTAGTCCTAATGTAAGTTGAATCCTCATAACTTCAAGGTTGAGTACACGAGCGTTGTAAAAAAGGAGAGAAAGAAAAAGGAGAAAAAAACTAGGCTTAGGCCTAAGGTCTAAGCCTAAGACTTAAGCCTAAGACTTAAGCCTAAGACTTAAGCCTAAGGTCTAAGCCTAAGCCTAAAGCCTAAGGCCTAAGTCTAAGCCTAAGCTTAAGGCCTAAGCTAAGGCCTAAAGTCTAAGCTTAAGAACTAAGCCTAAGGTCTAAGCCTAAGCCTAAGGCCTAAGATCTAAGCCTAAGGTCTAAGCCTAAAGCCTAAGGTCTAAGCCTAATTCCTCCTTCAAATTATAGGTATCCTCGACTTCGAAATATCCAGTAATGGTCTGGATACATGGTGGAGGTCTAACTATAGGAAGTGGACAGATGGGAGTTGGACAAACAATCAGAAATTTAGTTTCAAAAGGAGTTGTAGTGGCTACTCTTGAATATCGCATGAGTTGGTTAGGTAAGTTGCCACCAAAATCTTGAAAAATTTTACGACTTTAGGTTTCTTTACAACATTTACAGACGATTTTCCTCCAAACCTTGGAATGCTAGATGAAGTATGAGTTAGTGTACTTTCAAGAATACCTTTTTAGGTGTTAGCTCTCAAATTTATAAGGGAAGAAATTTCTTATTTCGGTGGAGATCCTAATCGCATCACTTTATTTGGACAATCTGCTGGAGGACATTCAATTTCTTCTCATTCTTATTCACCACTTTCACAAAGTTTGTTGAAAACAAGGTGTTTTACGACCAAGTTTTAGACCTATTCCAACAAGCTATCATGGAATCAGGCACGGTTTTAACTTGTTATGAAAATAGTGTTGGCCCTACAAAACCAAGTTACTATTTCGCCAAATATGCGTGTAATTATACTGATGAAATGTGGAATTCCAATAATTTTGGTCCTTTAAAAGATTGTTTGTCGAAAATAAGTGTTGAAGAAGGAACAGCATTTGCACAAGTATGAACAAAGATCAGGAAATGGGTGTCTAGACCAGGGCTGAACCGATACCGGTATTGGTAATTACGGTAAATCGGTAATTTTCGGGCTTTCCGGAAGAATCGTTGAAATCGACGAGTCAAAATTTTTTAAAGCTAAATATAATCGTGGGTGTATGCTTAATTGCCAATATGATTGGTGTTTGGTATGTTAGAAAGAGGTACGAATAAGGTTAGGTTTTTTCAAGTCCCTGATAGAACAGCTGCCACCCATTTTTCGAATCCGTTAAGCTTTCGGTATCCGGTAATTTTTTTCATCCGATTCAGCCCTGGTCTAGACCTATTCAAGCAATTGGAAAAAATGACCTCCTACTCAAAATTACGGAAAAACGGTTCGGCGGCATCATTTGTTGATATTTTTAGACAAGTTATGACGTCAGCCCAACTCCAAAACGGGTAAAATCTTAGACCCCCAATCAAGATGTAGGAAATCTAAGCCCTCTCATTTCATGTATGAGCATGAAGGTATTGTGAACTTATGGCTTCATGATTTTCGCTGCCCATGTAGCTGGGTGACAGAACCCACAATTAGGCAAAACAATCGTGTCCAAGGCAGAAATCGAACCCGCGACATTTCAGATCAGTGCTCTCCCAACTGAGCTATAATTTATTTCAACAAGGTCAACAAAAAAGGTGTGTAAGAGTTATGGTCCGTCTCAAAACGAACTTTACATTACAACTTCCCGACCCTGGTAAGATGCCAGGCCGATTTTTGTTAAGCCAATTTGAAAGTACGAGTAATTCGTATTACGAGTCATCCCTGCTTATGACAAAGGTTTCGAAAGAAAAAGTTCAATCTTAGAAAGCACTTGATAGCTCTGGAAATCATGTCTGTTGGAATATGGTTCAAGATAACTATTTTCTCCCTAACAATCCACAGTCTTTATACAAAACTCGTCCAAATATTCCAGCGATCATAGGCAACTGTAAAGATGAATATTCTTGGACGCGTAAGAAAATTTTTATTTCTGAAAGATCATCTAGTTTAGAAATGTCAACAGTTCAGCATAATCCAAATCTGACGTTCTACACTAAGGAAAATATTGAAGGTGAACTATCTGGACAGTATAAATCATGGTGGGGAAACAAAACTTCAGCCGTGTTAAAAATTTTCGAAGATAATTATTTAAAAAATGGTACAACCGAAGGTGATCATTTGGCATGGCTCCAATTTTATGTGGACGTAAGAATGCTCATGATTTTTTTCAGTTCTCAAAAAATCAATAAATTTTTCGAATTTCACATTCTAGTCTGAAGTTTTAGGTTGACACGGCGGCATATTTCACTTGGGGATCAGTCAGAGAAATCGATTATTATCTATCTAACAACAATCCAGACATCTATACTTATGAATTTGTGTTATCATCTAATCTTAGTGATAGATATGGTCAATTATTGCCAGATTGGCATCGTAAGTTAATATTTCCACCAAGTTTATGACCTCTTTTAGCCGTACCCCATGGTTGTGAAGTTCCTTATGTACTCAGTTTTCATAGCGATTGGAGCGATTTAGACAAGACCTTGGCTAATTTTATCCAAGAATTATGGGCTAATTTCGCCAAATATGGGTACTTTAACGCTTAATTCAATCAACGCGTTTCTGAAATTTAGAAAGCCTACATTAGACGGGTCTTGGAAGCCGACTACATCCAAAGATCCGACTCAACTCGAATATTTCGAATTTAATAATGTCTCCACCATGAAAACTGGATTTAGAGCAGCTGATCAAATAGTCTGGAATCAGGTAAAATTCAAGAGAAAAACCAAACATTCAAGGGTCATTGCTTCGATTTCCATTTTGCCATTTTTAAAAATTTATCACAAATCGAGGTTTCATCGAAATTTTGATGATACGAGTAGCACCGAGTAGCCAAACTTCAATCTGTCGCCCTACATTTTTAAGTTACTCAACCTTTCTAATTTTTTTCATAAATGTTCCTCGTATATAGAGTAATATTTATGCAAAGTATCAAGAAAAACTTCCAATGTTTAAGGAGACTTTGGGTACTTTGACTTCGCGAGGACTCAAACGTCAATTTTGGGAGTAATTTTGTATATTTGGCCAAGTATAAAATTATGTGAATACCTTTAGGGTGGTCTTGGCATAAAATGAAGCCCCGATCCCCAGCTACAAAATGCAAATGACCGTTTCCCGAAAGCTAACAAACTTACCGACTTAGGGTCGATCCAAGTTTGGTCGAAAAATGGCCGTTTCCACCAACTTCTAGGGGCCATAGCGCCAAGGGGAGAGGTCGCTGAAGGAGAGGTCGTCCCTTTAACCCGATGGGAACGCAACTTTTTTTGTATCCCGTAATCAGTCAAGTCTTAAACATTGATTTTAGGAGTTACCGAAAGTTCTAGGAGATTCTCCCCCAAAATTACCCGATAATTATCCAGGTACTCTACTAAAAAATATCATAACAGCCATGAATTTAAGTTTGTCCCCGCGGACATCAATCAAAAATTAAAAACACAACCTGTTATGAAGCTTTTGGAACTCCATTATCCTGGAATGATGCTCAAACAAGTTGTAGAACAAACTCTTATGGATCTCTAGTGACTATCGGAAGTGCTTTCGAGAACTCAGATTTGCTTGGTTAGCTTGATTACGTGTCAAATTATTTCTATATAACTTTTAGCCTATGTCAAAAAAGCTTATCCAAGTTGCTCGACTTTTTATGTGGGTTTATTCAAAAATGAAAATACGACAAACAGTCAGTGGATTTGGACTAATTATGACACAGACACTTATCGAAATTGGAAAAATGGTACCTTTCTTTTTCATTTTTCATAGTAAATTTGAATTTTGAAGGATATCCAATCCCAGATTCTACTGCAAACTGTGTAATTTTGAATGCAAATGATGGCTCTTGGATAAATCAAGCTTGTGATATCACTCAATGTTATATCTGTAGTTATTGATACAATCAAGAGTATTTGCATACACTTTTTTAGTATTGGGTTGATGCATAAGTATCCGCGCAAAAAAGTTTTAAATTTTGATCCTCGTATTCTTTGACATTTGTATTAAATTTATAGTAAAATATAAGTTGGGATTCTGAGGTATTTTTTACAAAAAGAATTATTGAAAAAGCTTTTAAAATCGCGGAGATATGACTTTTTGAAAATTATGCTTTTTTTCGATGTTTTCTTTATTTCCAAAAAAGTGCAAAAATTGAAAAAGCATAATTTAAAAAAAATCATATCTCCGCGATTTTAAAAGCTTTTTCAATAATTCTTTTTGTAAAAAATACCTCAGAATCCCAACTTTCAGGATTGCTGTCGCTCGAAGAAATCCGAACTATACTCGATTTTTGGCAAATTTTTGAAAATAGGCAAATTTAAGAAAAATAGGAAAATCCACCAACTTCAAAAATCCATATCTTGTCGAAAATAAAATATTTTTTAATGATTGTTTTCATAAAAGAAAGTTGGGATTCTGAGGTATTTTTTACAAAAAGAATTATTGAACAAGCTTTTAAAATCGCGGAGATATGATTTTTTGAAAATTATGCTTTTTCAATTTTTGCACTTTTTTGNCCAACTTATATTTTAATATAAATTTAACACAAAATGCCAAAGAATACGAGGATCAAAATTTAAAAACTTTTTGGCGCGGATACTTATGCATCAACCCAATATTATAGTAAAGTGCCAAGGACTGAGTGCGTTTAGTATTAGTTAGTTGATCTATGATCAAGTTTTATGAAATCGAGTTTATTTATGACTATGTAGTTTGTGTTTTCATGAATCAATTATTATCTAGCTTTGTGTGTTGATCGAGTACACAAGTCTAGCGAAGCACTGGAGGGGTGATGAACCATTTTAGACTTTATGAAATCGAGCTGCGCCTTTGATGCCGAGTTATGCAAAAAAGTTGTGGAAACAAAAAGGCTATATCCACTTCTCTTATCCTCTACGCTACTCTAATATAACATGTATCGATAATTTAGGCTAGCTTATTTCAAGGCAGGTGTTAAAATTGTTGGTTAAAAAGTAAACTTTTGATTACAAATACAACGAATATTTTCACCATTTATGTTTTCGTTTTTCACGTTTCAATATTTTACCTATAGTCGGTTTCAACCAAGATAAAAAAGTGTGTTATAGTCTGTTTCCACCGATCTTGTAATCTCAATTTTCTCGGTAAAATGCCAATTTTTTGTTCAGCCAAAATAAAGGCGCAAGTTCGGTCCCATTCGACAAAAGTTTTTTGAACGAAAAAAATTTTTCTAAAAAATGTTCTACTAGGGGTATTTTTATGCCAGGAACACTATTTTGAAATTATTTTTTTCCAAAAATTCAACCAGTGCTGAAAAGTCGATTTTTTGATTTAAAAAATCTTAAATACTAAAAAACAACTTTTTCGGCTCCGAGTTGAATTTTTGGAAAAAAATAACTTCAAAATAAGGATATTCCGTTTCAGCCCCAACTATAAAAAAGCTGGACCCAAAATTCAAAGTCCGAAGTTAGCATCCCGTCCGATCTGGCAAGTTAAGCAACGTTGGGCCCGCAGGTTCGATCTCATTAGAGCGAAAATTTCGATATACAAAAAACTTTCCTTACAAAGAATGGAGCAAAAATTTTTTGCTCTATTGTAAGAAAAGTTTTTTGTAGATCAAAATTTTTGCTCTAGTGGGATCGAACCTGTGGGCCTAACATTGCTTAACTTGCCAGATCGAACGGAATGCCGACTTCGGATTTTGAATTTTGGGTACAGCTTTTTTATAGTTGGAGCTTAAACGAACTATAACAACATTTTTCCATTTGCATAATGCTCAACTACACCATTGATGTCTTTTATTCCCCCACTTTACTTCAAATTTATTCAACAACAATAACTATTATGGTGGGAGTGAACACGATCGCCCTCTTATTTATGCTGTATGTGATTCTTTTCCATGGAAAGACTATGGGAGTATTTCGTTGGCTATTGTTGCTTGCATTTATTTGCAGCTATAATTTGGATTTGATGTTGGCTCTTGCACATATAGTCCCGTTTCTTCCAGCGACAATTTTCTATTTTGATGGGCCTCTTGGAAAATATTTTGATGCGAAACTGATGTTAAGCATTCTTTTATGTTTTGGTGCTATTAAACTTTTAATTCTGTGTGTTTTATTGTTATATCGCTATGCAATGAGTTTCGAGGGGAAATTACATGATTTTATGGCGAATAATAAAAATCTTGTTTTTGTAACGATTGTGCACGCTTCCTTTGGTTTTGTGCCGATGCTTGTAAATTGTTTGGATAGTGAAGTAGGTTGGGATCAAAATATCGTTTAAAGGATCAGGTCAGTCAGTTACAATCATATGAAAACATGATATATTCGGAAAGATCATGAAAAATGGAGCATTTTTTGTTTTTACGGCATCATCTGAATAGTTTTTACCATCGAGATAAATGCTTTTGAAAATATGAATTCGTGTACATGTTTTCGTTGTAATAATTAAACTTTTTTGAATTTTTTGCGGAAAAATCGTGAAAAAATAGCATCAATCGACAGAGAATTTTATGCTAAACAACTTTGCTAATTGAAGTTTGCGTAAAAAATTATTTTCTTCGATCAAAAATGCAAAATAAGTTTAAAATTTTGAATTTTTGTATATTGGAACAAAAACCTTGTACGAATTTAAACTTATTTTGCATATTTGATCGGAGAAAATAATTTTTTACGCAAACTTCAATTGTCAAAGTTGTTCATAAATAAAATTCCAGCTCTATTACACTTTGACTGTCCAATCTATTTTTAACCGTCCAATAATTTTTTAACAGTCCAATCAAATTTTTAACCTTCCAATCGGAATTTAACCGTCCAACCAAAATTTAAATGTCCAAACAAATGTTTAACATATTTTTTATTGTGGTTTTGGAGTAATCGTTGAAATCGACGAGTCAAAATTTTTTAAAGCTAAATATAATCGTGGGCGTATGCTTAATCGCCAATATGATTGGTGTTTGGTATGTTAGAAAGAGGTACGAATAAGGTTAAGTTTTTTCAAGTCCCTGATAGAACAGCTGCCACCCTCCTTCCTATTATCGCCGATAACATGGAAGCTGGAAGTACCGTCATATCCGACGGATGGGCAGCATACGGGGGTATTCGCAACCTTCAACAAAATTATGAGCATAGGTGGGTAAACCACCGCATACATTTTGTAGATCCTACAGATAGGACCATACATACACAAGGAATAGAGGCTACGTGGGGAGCCTTAAAAAGTGGGCTTAGACATTTACATGGTACAAGTCAAGCGTTGTTTAGTACATACTTGTACCAATATATGCCGTAAAAACAAAGAATGCTCAATTTTTCATGATCTTCCTGAATATATCATTTGATTGTAACTGACTGACCTGGTCCTTTAAACCAGACAAGACCAGTCACGTCTGTTTTTTCCATACTTCTAGAACCTGGTGAACAGCCCTAGTTCAACCGGGTCATGATCTGTAAAAGTTGTACTTTTAGGACGTATCAGAATACATAATCAATGAAGCGCAAGCATTAAAAGTAATGGAGTTTGGTTCAAATGTGATGTATATACCTCGAAACTTCAAACTGCAACTTCTCTTATGGCCTTTTATTTTGATAATTATTTGCTCTATTAGTTACAACTCCCGCGCAATTCTACGAATGTTTCGCCAAGTAAAGAAGATGAAAAAACAATTGACTGAAGCAACTCACCGTTCTCAACAAATGCTGTTGCTTTCAGTATGGGTTGAATTTATTTTAGCTTTAATAGCTAATGTAATTCCAGTAACAGTAGTTCTTTTGGCTATAGCTTTTCCTATACCTTATGGAAGTCATATGTGTTGCATCTTATTTACGCTCATGAGTTTTCAAACTTTGATGAGTGCTGTTTTACAGTGTTATTATATTAGGCCTTTTAGGAAGGGTATTAAGGAATTGTTAACACTTCAATTCATTAAGACAACCCAAGTTGGAATGTCAATGAGTTTTAGATAAAAATTTTGTTTGATTCATTTTTACATTCTCAAGTAAATAAACATTTATGAATTAGAAAAATTTTTTGCATTTTCAAAAAAATAATTTTTTTCAACGATTTTTAAATTTTTTTGCTGGTTATCGAAATTGCTGGAGATAATTTACGAATGACATCAAACTACAGAAAAAATCATGTTCATGTGCTCAATCATGTTTGTAACACAATCTTTGATTTAATTTGTTACAGAAAAGTTGATAAGATTAGTGACTTCTTAGTAGCTACAAATATAGCATGAAACAGTATCACAAGCTTGGTTAATCCAAGTACCATCATTTGCATTTAAAGCGACACATCCAGCATTTGGATCCGAGATGGGATATCCTAAAATATTTTGTTAAAACAAAGTAATTTAAGATTGTCCGGAAACTTGTTGACTACCCTATAGCCTACGACAAAAAGCATACCACTCTTCCAATTCCTATAAGTTGAAAGATCATAGTTAGCCCAATTCCAACTATTTGAAACATATTGGCTTTTAAATAAGCCGATGTAAAAAGAAGAACAGCTTGGATAAGCACTTTTGGCATAAGCTAAAAATCATTAGTCTCATCTGTGAGATTCTACAAACCTAATAGATCGGAGTTTTCAAAAGCGCTTCCGACAGTAACAAGAGTACCATACGAATTCGTACCACATGTTGTTTGAGCCACATCCCATGGAACAGAAGTCGCAAATGCTTCATAGCAAGTTGTGTTCTTTATTTTGGATGTATAACCTCGAGTGCAGACTAAAAATCTCCGTTCAATCTAGGTGTTTGGTTAAATTGGTTAAATTACCAGGATAGTTATCTGCTAAATAAGGAGGGGAATCTCCTAATATTTGCGGTAATTGCTAAAAAAGATTCAGATAATATTAAAGGGGGAGTCAACTTTGCAGCAGCACTCGGGAGACCATTTCTAGCAGAGTTTTTATCATAACGTTTGATAGATAAATCCGTTCAAAAGTTATGATAAAAACTCTGCTAGAAATAGTCTCCCGAGTGCTGCTGCAAAGTTGACTCGCCCTTTAACGTAATCGTGTTACTTCATTCCATACAACTTGATCCTTAGCCCTATAGCCAGTTTTTGCGGTTGAAACATTATTAAATTGAAAATATTCAAGTTTAGTTGGATCTTTAGAAGTGGTTGGCTTCCAAAATCCATCTAATGAAGGTTTTCTAAATGCTCATATAAGAAACCAAAATTCTCGGACTAAACATACCCATATTTAGCAAAATTTGCCCACGATTCTTGAACCAAATTAGCGATAGCCTTGTCTGTTGAACTCCAAGCTCCATTATAGTTATATAAATATGGCATTTCACAGACATGAAGAACAGCTAAATTCCTTTTTTGTCTCGATTTTTATGATAAAGTTACGATGCCAATCCGGTATTGGATTGCCATTATCATTGAGTGCAGAAGGCCATACGAATTCATAGGTGTAAACATTTGGATTGTTATTATTCAAATAATATTGAATATGTAGAAGTGATCCCCGAATGAAATATGCCGGTGTTCCGACCTAAAATTTCATATTTACCCAGTGGCGGTATAAAGGGGGGACTCGCCCAAAGGGACGAAAAAACATAAGGGTACTATAATAAAGTGCAATGACTAAAAATTTCTTTCCCATACGAGGTTTAAGGTAGGTTTAAGGATAATTTTCTGTTTGGATAAAATTTTTTGGCCACTTGAACCATAAGGTGTTTCTTACATCTACAACAAATTGTAGCCATGCCACATGGTCATCATCTGCTGTACCATTTGGTAAATAGTTGCTTTCAAAAATGTTAAGAACTCTTTGGGAATTATTTCCAAAATATACTGCATATGTATTAGTTAATCTTTGCTCAACCTGTTGTCTTGTATAAGAAGTTAAATTATGGTCACTTTTTACTTTTCCCATTTCTAAACATTTTTCAGGATATATAAAAAAATTTGGATTATTTCTTACCCCAAGAGGCATATTCATCTTTACATGTACCTATTATTACCGGTATATTTGGCCTTTTGTTAGCTAATGCTTGAGGATTCCCAGGGAAGAAGTAATTATCCTGAACCATATTCCAACAAACATGGTTGCTAGTATTTCTATAAGCTTGCTAAAAGATTCTCGAAAATATCCATTTTTAGTAGGGTTTTCGAGTAGTTCGCCACTGAATTCACCCAATATCATAAGTGGATTTGTTAGAATGATCGTTAAGTGATCCTGTAGCTTAGTGGTAGAGCTTCGGCTATGTTCACCGAGGGTTGTGGATCGATTTTCAGTTAGGTGACAATCATTTTGTTTTGATGCTACGGATTCGCGATCCGTGTATAGTCCTCTTCTGGCAAAAACACAAAATTTTCCCCGAAACGGCCTAGTGGTTAGCACGCCAGACTCACAATCTGCTGGCTCGTGTTCACTCCCTCATGATACAATTATTTTTTTGCTTTGTTTAAATTTGATGAAAATTTTTGCCTAGGGGTATTTTTATACGGGGAACATGAATCCAACGTTATTTTTGCATAAAACCTTTTTAACTGTATTTTTCTAGCATACCCCTTCAAAATTGATTCCATCTTGAACATCAATTTTCATTAGACATTCTTTTAAAGCTGTAAAATTCTTCGAATTCCACATTTCATCAGTATAACCACACGCATATTTAGCAAAGTGGTAGCTCTGATTCGTCGGACCAACACTATCCTCATAACAAGTCAAGAAAGTACCAGATTCCATGATAGCTTGTTGAAACAAGTCTAGAAATTCCATTAGATTGAAATATCTTGTCAAATTTAACTTTGTGAAAGTGGTGAAAACGTATGAGAAGAAATAGAATGCCCTCCAGCAGATTCACCAAAAATCGTGATTTGATTAGGGTCTCCTCCAAAATATGAGATTTCTTCCTTTATGAATTTAATCGCAAGGACCTAAAATGCCGAAAAATATCATGCCTACATTTTTTTATGTGAAACGCACTGTACCTGGTCTAGCATTCCAATATTTGGTGGAAAATCATCGGTGAATGTTGTAAAGAATCCTGAAAATAAGGGGATTTGAACCAATTGATAAAATCTGACCTAGCCAACTCAATCTATATTCTAAACTGGCTACAACGACTCCTTTCGAGACTAAATTTCTAACTATTTGTTCTTGGCCAAGTCGACCACTTCCGACTTCTAAGCCACCACCATGAATATATAACATCACCGGGTATTTTTTTGTAGAAGAGGCCTAAAAAGTTGTTGACATTCATTTTTCTACTAAATATCTCAATTTCTCTCTATAGTTCAGTGGTAGAAATTTTTTAAGCGCCCCAAAATTTCCTTTTGATAAAGTTTGAGCTGTTCATGGTAAATCTTACATTAGGGGTCCAAATATTCACATATAAACAATCTTCGCTCGATGTATTGACTGGTTGATATGGCTGTATGCACAAAGCACGATAATACGTGGCGTTATAAGGACTTGGACCAGGGTACTGAGTTATTGGACGAGGTTGCTAGAATTTTTCACAATTTTTCTCCAACTATACAAATCTTTACTTTATATCTGAACTGCCCGACCGGAGGTATTGCGAATGGAATTCCCAGAAAAATATCGGCTTGTCCATACCATGTTTGAGACGTATCATTTCCTTGATCGAAATGGTATCCAACCACGGTTCCTCTAGGTGTGTTTACTGTAACTAATGGATCAGCACAATAGATTTGTGGGATAGAAATAAAGGTTAAAAATAAGAATTTGAATAGAATCATGGCTAAATTGATATTAATAAACCATACTAGAACGGGTCTTTCTATTTATTTAAAATTTTAACATGTACTTTATGGTTATAAGTCGATAAGAAAGTTAGCTATTCATCAATCCATATTTCAAAGAACATTTTAACTCGAAAAAAGAATCCAAGAATGTGTTATTTATCAACAAAAACATCAAATTAGATAAGTCGGCACATCATAGCAAAGTGCGAAGTGGCGCCGATTGAACGCAATAGGTCAAGGGTTCGATCCCGGCTGGGTTGAAATTCGAAAATCGTTGGATTTTCTACAAAATCTTAGTAGAAATCACTATGAAAAATTTTTGCCTATCATTATTTTTTTTAATTCGTTACACAAAATCTATTGTTAACTAACTAGGAAGAAGAATATCTATGCAAACACCAAATTCTTAATGATAAGAAAAAATAGTCACATAATGGTAAGTGCTTTTAAAGGGACATTATTCTGTGCTTATGTTTTGGCACATTTTTTTAAAAGGTCAATTTTTTGATAGAAATTTTGATAGAACAATTGTTGATAGAACGTTTTATAACGCGGTTGTTTTCGGAATATAATTTTTGATGCCGTAGAATCTTGTATTGACACTATTTTTATGATACGACTTCAAGTTTTCGTTGTAATGCTCGGAACAATTGTAGTATTGACCTTACAGGGTGCGCAACAAGTTCTTGGCCGTAGTTTTTGCGCATAACTCTTGATGGCTAAAAGCTTATGAGATTATTTTGGTGTTATTTTAAAGCTCAGACCCATAGCTATCCAACGACTGCAAAACCATGCTTTAAGCCTTTCTCTAACAGGACTTATGCCAAAAACAAGTTGTGGCAAAAAATATCAAATGCTCGCTGGTGATATATCACAGACCTTCCGTCATAACTTTTGATGGTATAAGCCATACAGCCAACTTGGTACTGGGTCGATCTCTAACCAGTGTACGAATTTAATGGATCCCCAAAAACAAAAAAAGAATCAAGAAGTTTGCCGCTAGACTCTCGACTAATGATTTCAAGTCCAGCTACCAAGCGCTGCTAAACAAGCTCTAGTGGAAGCCACTCAGCCAGTTGATCAAAAATTCATGGAACTCATAGCCGGATATATGGCATCCAACGAAGGAAAAAAACCAGGAAAAGTACCCTTGGAGAATCTCTTGATAGGGAAGGAAGGGGTACCACGACGATCATGGTCTCAATCAACCCCTCTCGTTGAGCTGAGTTGATTAGACCATGGTTTGAGACCATAGAACCCTAGATACGATTTTATTGATGGACACTTCTTCTTTAAGAAGTAAAGATATACTTAATAACTACAAATATAACATAGTGAACTATCACAAGCTTGATTCGTCCAAGTACCATCAGAGGCGTTCAAAACGACACAATTGGCATTCGGATCTGCTGTAGGATATCCTAAAATTTGTTGTGTTCATAAAATTTTTGAAACAATCCAACCATTTTTCCAGTTTCGGTAAGTAGAAGTGTCGTAATTTGTCCAAAACCAATTGTTGTTCGAAATATAATTGCTTTTAAATAGCCCGATGTAAAATCCCGAGCAACTTGGATAAGTCTTTTTGGCATAAGCTAAAATATTATCAATAATAGATAGACGTATAAGGTACCATTTATACTTCCGTCGCGACAGTGCATTTATGTGTCGCGCGACACAAAATGCACTGTAGCATCGTGACGGAAGTATAAATGGTGCCTAAAGCTTGCCTAAAAGATCAGAATTCTCAAAAGCACTTCCGATAGTAACAAGAGAACCATAAGAGCTTGTCCCACAATTGGTTTGTGCACCATTCCAAGGTAGACCTGATCCAAAGACTTCGTAACAAGTTGTATTTTTAACTTTTGATTGGTACCCACGAGTACATACTAAAATAAGTGACTAAATTTTTGCTTTTTTTCTTACATGGCTGATAGTCCGGTAAATTTGGTGGTGAAGCTCCCAAAATTTTAGGTAATTCCTAAATTCTATGAAGACATAATCATTTCAGAACATACTTGGTTCCATACAACTTGATCATTAGCTCTATAACCATTCTTCATAGTTGAAACATTATTGAATTCAAAATATTCTAATGCTGTTGGAATGTTGGATGTTGTTGGTTTCCATGATCCATCCATAGTAGGTTTACTAAAAAAATGTGGCTACGAGTTTCAAATTGAGTCGAATACCCGTATTTAGCAAAATTAGCCCAAGATTCTTGGACTAAATTAGCTATAGCTTGGTCGGCAGCACTCCAATTACCATATTCAAAAAGAAAAGGTATCTCACAGACGTGCATCACAGCTAAAATTATGGCCGTCAAAATGAAACTTTCAATCGAAAATATTAGGTTAGTGCATAAGTGATAAGTTGTTTACATTTAACTTTTAGTGCTAAGAAAAACAACTGGCCTTTGGCTGTTTATATATTTCTCGCGTTTCCCAATAGTAAGCTCGCTTTGAGTACAGGTTTTTTGACCCTATCGAGTCACTCAAAACGGTTTTTTTCGAGATCCTTAAAGTATTTTCACCTAATTTAAAAAGCATTCGTTAGAGGAATACTTGGGGCGCAATCGATTAGATTTTGGTGGAAATCTGCCATATTTTGAATTTTCTATGCTATATTGAATTTGGGGGTACCTTCCCGATTTTGTACCCCTGATTTCCGTAATCTAAGAAGGATCATACGTTGGGCCTATTCCTGAATTGAATCGTACGGTCAACCGTGAACCGTACGATCAACCGTACGGTTCATGGTTAACCATACGGTTGATCGTACGGTTCAATTCAGGAATAGGCCCGTTGACTGAATGTTGCGTGTAAATAGAAAATACAAGTTAATTTCAAAAACCGATCAAGACTTATACACCAACCTAATATTTCTAAAAAGATTACGATGCCAATCTGGAAGAGGATTTCCCCAATTATTCAGTGTGGAATACCAAGAAAATTGATACGTGTAAACATTAGGGTTGTTATTAGATAAATAATATTGGATATCTCGAAGAGCTCCCCAAGTGAAATATGCTGGAGTACCGACCTAAAAGCTTTTAATCAACCTAAAAGCCTTCAATGAATCTGAAGTAGTCTGTCAAAAAGAGGCCTGACAAGATCAAGATCATCCTACAGCACGATAACGCTAAACCTCATACTGCAAAGCTGACCAAGGTCAAAATTCAGGAGCTTGGTTGGGAAGTTTTACCCCATCCTCCTTATTCACCGGACCTTGCGCCATCGGACTACCACCTTGTAGGTCCCTTTCCGGGACCTACAAGTTGTCTTTTTTTAAAGGATTTAGACAAAGATTCGTGTTTTTAAGAAAATATGGATTTCAGCAGCTTTTCATACGCGCCTAATGTCTACTTACGTCTACTGCAAATTGTAGCCAAGCTAGATGATCATCATCAGCTGTACCATTTTTTAGATAATAGTTTTCGAAAACCTTTAAAACAGCTTCTGTTTGGTTACCATTTGAGTTGAACCATAGCTCATATTGACTTGCAAGTCTTGATTCGACAAGTTGTTTCGTATAATCCGTTAAATTCGGATGTAGTTTCACCCTCCAGATCTCTAAACAGAGCAATTCAAAAAATCTTTTTTATCTTAACTAACCCATTAGACCATATTCGTCTTTACAAGTTCCTATAATCGCTGGTATATTCGGCCTGTTTTTCCATAAATTTTGAGGATTGCTAGGCAAAAAATAGTTATCTTGAACCATGTTCCAACAGACATGGTTATTAGTTATACCCGAGGCTTTCTAAAGAAAACGATCACGTAACTACATCGTTTTTAAAGGAAGGGTATCGATTGCGGCTCTATCTCCGCAAAAAAATTTTTTACCAAAATTTTTGCAGAAAAGACTCCTCTAGGGATAATTTTGTGCGAGAAATCGATTGCGCGCATTCCCAAAGCGAGAAAACGCTTCTAAAACCCTCATTCGGAAAACAGAAGTTGTTGTCCATTGCTGCAAAGATCACTTTTATGGAAGATTTGGATCGAATGAAGCATGGAAATATTACTTCGAGAGCTTCAATTCAGCTTAGGCTTATGTTTAGGCTTAGCTTTAGGCTTAAGCCTAGGCTTAGCCTTATGCTTAGCCTTAGGCTTAAGCCTAGGCTTAAGTTTAGCCTTAGGCTTAGCCTTAGGTTTAGCCTTAAGCCTAGGCTTATGTTTAGGCTTAGCTTTAGGCTTAAGCCCTTGGCTTAGCCTTAGGTTTAAACCTAGGCTTAAGTTTAGCCTTATGTTTAGACTTAGGCTTAGCCTCAGGCTTAGGTTTACTTTAAGCCTAAGCTTAGGTTTTCTCGCTTCGGGAATGCGTGCAATCGATTTTCGCGCAAAATTACCTCTAGAGGGGTCTTTCCTGCAAAAATTTTGGTAAACAAAATTTGTTCGGAGATAGGGACGCAATTGACACCCCTCTTAAATACATTTCCAAAAGTCATTCCATCCTCAACACTAATTTTCATAAGACAGTCTTTTAACAGAGTAAAATTGCCAGAATGCCACATGTCATCGGTATAATTACAAGCAAATTTAGCGAAATAGTAACTTGGAGTTGTCGGGCCGACACTATCCTCGTAACAAGTTAAAACGGTCCCGGATTCCATGATAGCTTGTTGGAACAGGTCTAAACAAGGAGTGAAAAAGTAATTGATTTAGACTACTTTGTGATAGTGGAGAGTAAGTATGAGACGAGACAGAATGTCCACCAGCAGACTCTCCGAAAATCGTGATTTGATTAGGATCTCCACCAAAATATGAGATTTCTTCCTTTATGAATTTCATGGCCAACACCTACAAAATTTCTAAAAAAACTAATTTTACCATTACCTGATCTAGCATGCCTAGATTTGGAGGAAAATCATCAGTAAACGTTGTAAAATAGCCTAGAAATTATTTGAGGGGTTTTTTGAAAACNTATGAATTTCATGGCCAACACCTGATCTAGCATGCCTAGATTTGGAGGAAAATCATCAGTAAACGTTGTAAAATAGCCTAGAAATTATTTGAGGGGTTTTTTGAAAACATCTGTTACCTAACCAACTCATTCTATAGTCTATGCTAGCAACAACAACTCCCTTAGAAACCAAATTTCTAACGATTGCTCTTATATCATGATGGCTATCGCCAGTGGTTAAGCCACCACCATGAATTTCCAATAAAACAGGATACTTGGTTGTAGACGAAGCCTAAAATATTTTTTGATAAAAAAAAGTCGAATTTTTGTACGGAGTAAAATTGCCTTAGGCCTTAAACTTAGGCCTAGGCTTAGGTCTTAGGCTTAGGCTAAGCCTAATGCCTAAGGCATAAGCCCTAGGTCTAAGCTTAAAGCCTAAGCCTAATACCTAAGCCTAAGGCATAAGCCCTAAGCTTAAGGCCTAAGTCTAAGGGCTAAGCCCTAAAATGCACAAAAATTTCAGTCGGTCTTCGGAGTGTTAAGAGGATTTACGCCATCTACTACTGAAATATCTAGCTACGAGAATTTTGTATCCTAACCAGGAATGGCCTATAACTCGGACACATTTTTTTACCTTGGTTGAAACCGACTACCATATTCTCTCTAATAGAAGCACCCCTCTAATTGAAGCACCCCCGCATAAATTCTGTCTTAACAAAAAAATCTGTATAAGGAGAATGTTTTTTTTTCGATGATCTACTTTTTGCTCATTTTGTTAGTTTCAAAAATGTCGAGCGATTCTGAAACCGATCAAGGTCCTACGCCTTCAAAGAGGAATATACCTGTTTATTTTGATGCTCCCCTAGTGAGAGTAAATAAAAGTTTAAAGTTTTTGTTGTGGAACTATTGTTTGAATAGTGTTTTGAAAAATAGAAGCACCCCCTCTATTTGAAGCACCCCTCTAATTGAAGCACCCCCTGACGGAGGGATTGAAAAATAGAAGCACCGGTGCTTCTATTAGAGAGAATACGGTATATTATCTTGTTAAAAATTCTTACTTTTGGTGTCCAAATATTCAAAAATAAGCAATCTTCACTCGTATCATTTCTGTTTGGTTGGATACAAGCTTTTCTATAATATGTTGCATTATATGGACTTGGTCCAGTATATTGAGTTAGAGGAACTGGTCTCTAAAAATTAAGCACTTTCAAGAAGCCTCATCTTACTCTATATCGAAGCTCTCCAACTGGTGGCATCGCATATGGTACACCCAAGAAAACATCTCCTTGGCCATACCAAATTTGGCTAGTATCATTTCCATAATCAACATGGTAGCCGACTAAAGACCCTCTTGGGGAATTTACTGTTATTGTTTGACAAGAGATTATGACGAATAAGATGTTGAAAAATATTAGAAGTAAACTGATTTTGAGCATTTTATAGGAGAAAATTAAAATACAAACAATTGCCAACTAAACCTTCTCTTCCGCCTGCTACTTATTCGAATAAAACCATGATTTGTTGTTTAACCGATAAGAAGATTCTTTTCTTAATGAATTTTGGTTACTAGTGGCTTCTTTTTTTCATTTAAGTTAGATAGTAAAGACAAATATTTGTATGTTCTATGGTATTGATCTTAAAGAAAGTTGATATGGATGAAGATTCACGTGATTCGATGCTATTATAGTTTGTGTGAGAGATAAGAAATTAGGCATTTATTTTAATGGTTGTTTATAACAAAGAGTTATTCTGATCTTTAATGCTAGGTTGGTGCATAAGTCTTGATCGGGTTTTTAACTTAACTTTTATTTTCTATTTATACACAACATTTAGTCAAAGTATGCTCCTTCTTCTCGAATTACCTGCACTCAATGTGTAGGAAAACTGCGGATGCCTCTATCATAGAAAATTCGAGAATTGAAGTCAAAATAGTTTGTAAGCCATATGATTTCTTCTTCATCATTGAAATGCACAGTAAGTTACCCTTGAAGCGTAACTTATAGGTCCTGAAAAGGTGGTAGCCCGATGGCGCAAGGTCCGATGTTTGAGTCGGCGTTACGACTAGAGCAGAATTTGGAGCGGTTACTTCAAGGGTCCCATGGTTCGGTGGTACTTCTTGTCTCAGGCGCCCCTCAAGGCTGGTTCAAACCCCGCTTGAGGCCAAATGATTTTGTCTAGTAGTAACATCCTCTTTGGATGGCTAGAACTGTTGCGAGTTCTTTCAACCCAGCTTATAGGGGGCACAAGGTTCGAAGTAGCTGGTTCTCTAGAAAGCTCGGCATTATACATGCGCACTTTCGAATCCAACAACTTCCAGTATATCGGTGCTTGTAGATCCCACCAGCTGCATCTTTTTGGGGTGCAAATCAGGCTTTGGATAGATGATGGCTTTTCACCTGGCCCAACCCATTGCCTCATGTTTGTGTAAAAGATCCACTTCTCGTCCCCAGGCGTGGGAAGAATGATTTCCTGTTGTATCGGCCGAGAAGAGCGTTGGAGATTGACGGCTTCGTTTATTGTTTTCAGTAAGGTCATGTGGTACCCAGGCGCCAAGTTTATCCAAGATCATCAAGATGTCTGTCTACGGTGCTATGATCGACGCCGAACTGCTCTAGCAATTCCGAGTAGTTTGCCTATTGTCTTGTTGGAGTAGCTCAATCAATCGTTGATTTTCTAGTTCAGCAGGCCTTCCGGCACA